>OZ038500.1:34540824-34813324 GCA_964036315.1 Acanthosepion esculentum | reverse complement strand
AATTGTCGTTACAGACAGAAATGAGCAATTCTTAAAGTTAGGTAGCGAGAAAATTAGAACTACTTATCACTTTAAGGCGGACAACACGGTGAATAGACTTCATCGCAGGTTTAAATCGTCTTTAAAAGCTGACATGTACCAGAATGACTGGTTGGATAACTTGTCAATGATCTATATGTGGAAATAAAAATGATCTGAACTGTTCATTTATGAAAAGGGCATGTCATCATTCTCAAATTCCCGGTTCAGCATTTTATTGGCTCATCACAAAAATCAATTTTTTCGTAGATCAACTGACATTAAAGATGGTCAATTAAGTATCAATGTTCAATTTTAAACCTGCTTTTCTTGATACTTGGTGTGTCTACTCAGTTACTACAACGAAATTACCAAATAAACTGACTCAAACTTTAACATCTGAACAACGACTGAAGTGGCTTAAACATTCATCATCTCATATTATGTCTTCCACCAGGCACGTCCGAGACAGGGTCCTTGTACAAATTTAACAGTATAATTTCTTCCATTTTAGTACCGCCATTCTTAGACTTCTACAGTGAAACTTTCATGATTCTGATATTTAGAAACCCTATTATATTAAAAACCAATGTCTTTCAGTACGACTATAGAACATTCCCTTTCTTTCTAGTGATTAGTTCAATTTCTTCTGCCTGATTTCTTTTTTTCCTGCTTTTCAGAGGTATAAATACGAAAATAAGTTTGAATCCCTATTTAAGGAGTTACTTGTACCGAGATATCAATTATGGCAGAAGTTTATCCCCCTTTAACAGTAGCTCTGTGTTGGTGAGAAGAAAACAAAATCCTTTTCCTTCGCCTGTTGCCAAATGACATGGATGCATTATCTTTCTGTGCCGTCAAGCAAAATGACTGTCACTTCTCTTCGCTTGTCAGAGAGCAGTTGCTCCAGCGTTTATCCTAAACTTTGTTATTACTCTAAATATTTACAGTCGGTTCTGTTCGTGTACAGTTACATTCTGTAGACAATTATAATAATGACTACTGAACTACTTACATATAAACAATTTCGAGTGTAACCAAATTCTCTTTACTTTATTCAGGTGTATAGATAAGAGGTTGCTTTATTACACGTGTGGACGTTTACCTCCAGGCAGATGCTCTTCATATGTCTTAGACCATTATAAGTTTAAACTTCTACGATATTTGTAAATAACATTTCTTTATGTATAAAACTTACTTTTGCTACAATGACATCTGAAAATATACGTCACTTTTTTGTGCTTTTGGCAGATTATTGTTTTTCACTTATTATCAAAAACAACGGAAAACTAGCATTAATTTCCATTTCACAAATGATCCCGTTCATATCCAGTTTAGTGCTATCAAAATCTGTTATATATAGTGCTAGATCGATTGCATCTTGATTTTATTTTTGTTTTTGCATATAGTGGGATTAGCTTTTTTTCACTGACCTTTCTTGCATTTAAAATATTTCCTCTTTTGAGAGTTAAAATATTGTTTTTCCCCATGCTGAATAGGGTAAATATTGACTTATACCTTTTACTACCGCATACAAACACAATTCCCCCAGTTTCTGCATATCGTTAAATGTTCTGTGATTTGAAGAAGACATTTTATATATTTTAACTAGGTACCTCCACGAAATCGCTAAAAAAAAGAGAATAGCATGATGAAAAAGATGCCAAACTTGACGAAAACAAAATTTTATCGTCTAAATGATTATGTTATTATTAAGAGGAAAGATCAAAGTATTTTGGGGGTATTTTTTTACATTTTTTAATCGTTCTTAGCACGTCCGAAATTTTTGTTAAAAATCTAGTTTTTTTTTTGAGTCAGCAAAATTGACAGATAATCGATCATGGTAATCATTTTTATTTTTCATTTTATAAAAGAAAAATGAAAATCTCTGTTTGAAATTCTTTTAAAAGTCAATTATCATTTTTTCAAAACTTATTTTAAGAAAATCAGAAATTATAATGTTTATTTAAAATATTTTGAAGCAAGCTTAACTTAGCTTCTGCGCCGAAAAGATGTAATTTGAAAATAAAACAAAGCAGGTCATAAACTTTCACGTCACTTGACAGGTGATGAATGATATATTGACGGATTACGTGAGGATAATTCCTTCTTCGGAAGGAGAGAAGTGAAATTATTTACATTTAAGTGAACAAATTATTTACCTCGTTATTTTTAAGGAAAACTTTCAGCGCTCTAATTTTTTTTTTGTACTTAGCTTTCACCTTTACGTTTACGATGCTTTATGGAAAATATATTATAAAGAAATTAAAATAAGACTGTTAAGAGTGAGATTAAATTTCATAAGAAAGGTATCTAATTAATATATAGGTACCTTTCTCATGAGATTTTATCAGAAGTGTACATAAAATACTATAATTTTATGTACATTTGCTACATTTTACTGTGTTATTTATATTTCCATTCATTTTATTATTAATTTTGATATTTCATTTATGGAAAAATGCCATAACTGAGATTAATATAAAAATAAGATCATATAAATTTCATAAGATGATAGTGATACTTGTAGGTACCCTTCTCAGTTGAAATTGAAAAATCAAATTAACTTCTCCACACGGGTTTCGTAAAAGTAAAGGCCTTAACAGCGCAGAACAATGCTTAACTGAAATAACGCAACTTAATTGTATTCTGGATGGTCTTCTGTACTTTATAATTGCAGCCCGATTATAATCACAGAATTAGCTTTCTTAATTACTGCGGGTCTTCTGATTAGTCAAAACGATACAATTTACAACGCGCTAAGATAAGATCTATCTCATAAGGACACTTACGAAAGCGGATGCGGCTTCTAACTAATTTTATAATATTTTAACAACTTAAATGTAAACATCTATTATAATTAAAGAAATAACAAATAATTGTATTAAAAATTCATTTTTCATTGAAAAAATTTTTTGCCTTCATAAAACATTGTCCATATTCATAAAAACAACTAAAAGCAAATAAAAGCATTTGAAATTAAATAATATCTTTGTTTTATTGAGTTTTGTATGTTACAATTCAGAGCTGATTTTCAGGTAGGGGGGTCCAATTAAAAACAAAACAAAAAAACATGATTTGCATTCCTCAAAGCCTTGCGCTTTTAACTATTGTAATCACTAAAGTGGACTCGATCGAATTTCTAGAGTTTTCATAAAATTAGTTATGGGGTGGGTAATAAATATAAAAACTATTTCTGCCATGACTTTAATAAAAAAGAAATCATATTTATAATAATTTCGATCATCTGTGAATAGTTTCTGAAAGTTTCATTAACATCAGACAATTATTTTTATTTTGCAAGATTTTCCAAATTAATGTGTCATACAAAACAAAAAACGTGCTAAAATTGTATATGTTATTTTACTAGTTCCGGTGATACAAAAAGAAACAACGTTTTTTTTATCAAAATTTAGAATGTTCTAAAAAGAAGGAAATTTTTTTAAAAATAATTAAAATAAACTTTGGTCTTTCCTCTTCATAATAACATAAACATTTAGACAATAAAATTTTGTTTTCGTCAAGTTTGGCGTATTTTTCATCATGCTATGTTCTTTTTTTAGCGATCTCGTGGAGGTACCTAATTTTAACCTATTAGTAACTCTATTTGTAATACTAGCAACATTTATAGAGATAGTGACCGTCTTATCCAGCGACATATCTTTGAACAACCCTTTTTTTCAATTTAATAAGCTAAAAGTAAATTTGGCCCTTAAGTATCTATTCAAAAACCTTCGAAATTCACAAGTAAAGGATAAATGTTTTAAAATTACAAAAAAAAAATGTCTTTGGACACACCTAATTCCTGTTTAGCGACATGAAACAGGTAACTTTCAACTGCCACGAATGTTTCGGTTGAAACTTCTCCGTTACCAGTTTCATAATATCTTTAAAAGATTTCTCGTTGCTATTTTTATCTTCAAAGTTTTCTATTGATAGCGCCGAGTTGAAATACTTTGCTTCTGTTTTACTTCTCTTTCTAGACATGTGATATCATTCCTTATGAAAAAAAAGTTCAACCCCATTCAAATATAACAATATATTTCCAGATTCAATACAAATATTTCGGCAATCCACCAAGTTTTTTATTTTTATTTTTCAGACTCTTACCTTAATCGTCAGTGTATCACATTGTATGCTGATTTTTTTCGATCGAATCCAGTCAGATAAAAATGGAATATTTATTTTTGAATGGAAATGACAAAATATGTCATAAAATCGACAGATTAAGGAAAGTGGAAGGCGTTGGTCCTTACTGTTCTTTTATTAGCGCGTCGCATTTACTGATCCAACTTTATTTCATTGTTTCTTTCGCTATAATATCACGGTTATTCTCCATTTTTCATGCGACAATCATCTGAAAGTAGCATTTTCTCCACGGAAATTGAAATTCCCAGATTTACAATTTCCACGGCATGATTTAAATACTGCGAAATATATTTACAGTAAGATGCGTTAGTAACCATACGCACCCAACACGTTCTTTTATGATAGATAAAAACAAAAGAAGTGAAATTTTAAACTAACAAACTAAAAGGACCTATGAGCTAACTAACGAAAGGAAAACAAACTAATTCTACCTTAACTAGCCTGGACAGCCGAGTCTTTCTCAGAAGTGCAAAATCTCTAATCCCTTCAAGACTCCATTCTAAGTTAGCTCCATTCAAACGTCACAATCGAGATACATTTATTCACCTTTAGAAAATTTCAATGAAGGCTGTCTCGCTCTCTTTTGACTTTATTGATGCTTAAAGTAGGCAACAAAATGATGTGGGGAAGAGGCAAATTGCTGTAGACTTCCTTCATTCAAGTCATCCAAATCCCTATTTGGACCACTGTTAATAAATACAAAAACACATAGTCAAGCAACCAAGACCAGAGGTGAGTACATACCTCTCAAAGCTGGAAAGGCTTGCTTGGCATCTCCTTCAAAATTGGGTCATTTTTTTTGTCTTTGACCGGATACGGCACATACAAATGTGGTCCATTAAAAACGTCATAGTGAGTTGTTTATTAAAGTTGTTTATTTATGCTACAATGCTTATGAGATGTGTAGAGTATCTCTGCGGAGTCAGGTGACATGAATTGGTTTCAGTTAGTTCCCCATCAATGAATGCAGGCCAGCCGGAACTTTCCCCAAAATTTCCCCTTTACCACCTAGCTAACCCCTTATGAGCATTTCTCCCCACCATGACACCACCTCCATTCATATACAATGTTTTTTGATTTTATGGAAATTAGATAATCAGATCATGAAAATATACTTCATTTGTTTTCATTTATTTTTTTAACTTTTAACATAAAATGATTTAAAATTCACAATCCATGTCATACAGAAGGATGTGGTTTAAAATGTCAACTTTCAGGATATGTATTTAAGTCATAAATTTCAGTTACATGTGAAATAAAATAATGCTTTCAAATACCAGCTAATGAAAAGTCCTACAATTTTTTGTTGCAATCCAGTACTTTAACTAGATCAACACATTACATTTTTGAAATAAGCTTGTACTTTCTGACTTATACATTTTAACTGGCAAATAAAAAATTTGGCTAAAAGAGTACATATTTTAAATGAAATAGGTAGGAAAGCTTTTGCTTTTATTAGATTGAGTGGAATTTTATGATAAAGAGTCGCTGCATCTTTTATACAAGCTCTTGTTATTATAATAAATACAATGTTGCATTTGTGTTCTCATCATCATCATCATCATCATCATCATCATCATCATCGTCATCAGTACCACAACCAGATGTGGTCGTAGGGTTGCTGCATACCTGACCAGCTTTCTCCACATATTTTGGTAGATATTCTTTCATGTGTAACATGTCTTAGGCACAGTAAACATGGAAGAGATCATCCTTCTCCAAATGTCCTATGACTTACAAAACATGAAAGACGACAATTGTCAAATGTCATTTATATTCTATCCTACTTTATATATTTAAAGTTGGTTATTACGATGGGACAAATGTAATGTGGGAAATTTTAGTGTATCAAACATTGATAGTCATTGCAACTTTAAGAATATAAAATTTAAGCGGTAACAAGTCCAGTCCAAAAGAGGTAGTAGTATCGATTTTATTAGTACATAAGCTGTATGTAGGTGAAAAAAGTAATGGTTTACATAATTAGGAAAATACGTTAAATAGATGCTAACATAATCAACATTTGGTGAAGCTCAAAACTAGTGTAGATGATTGTTTATTCAAGCTATCAGTCACAAAGCAAAGTGTCAGCTGAAAGTTGTGCAAGCAAAATAAAGGTCATTTAAGTGTGTCTCGATTCATTAAGAATAATTGACAGTGGAAGAGGAAAGGAAGAGAGGAGAATTATTTTGTGCACATAAGATCTACACAAATTTGAGCTAAGAATTGCTAAAAATTGCCCTGACTTCAAATAGTGAAGTTAGTATCTTACTGAAATACCAGTTTAAAATACCGAATAAAGTCCAGTGTTGAAGAAATGCTAATCGCTTCCAACTGAAGGTTTCAAATCATTCTTCCTTGTGATGACTTAATTATCCATATCATTGACTTTAAGCTAATTGGCCATAGGTCGATTAGCCATAGACCCAACTAACTGTTAATCTTATTTGAGAATCAATATCAGAAGTGAATAATTGTAATAAAAATACTCTGACACTTGCTAAGCTCTCAAACAAATGACCTCTTTCTGCTTCAAATTGTTTTTGGTGACTCTCTAACTGGACAAATTCAGCTAGATGGGTTTTCAACCAACCTTACCAACATCCTTCTTACAGATCATTAAACATAACATGGGCATTAGGGTTGCTAGAGAGAGACCAAGAGGGCTGGAAACTTGTCATACTACAGAAATGAAATTAATTTAAAGTTCCAGTAACTTAAAACCATTTCTTAACATTGTTTCAGTGAGAATGCTCTGTTTGTAATTATTAATTTTAATTAAATGATAATGTAACACACAATGCATTAATTCAGGAAATACAAGTGAGATTTTAACCTGCCATCAATATAAGTTTATTTAAAATGTAATATTGATTGTGTCAACCTTATTCTGTGACTGCTAGATGAAATAATTCAGATACTTCTCAAATGAAAATTGATTTCAAGTCTAGACACTTCACTTTCTGTCCATTCATATAATGCCAAATGTATAAAAATATACAATTAAATGAGTTCTGAATAAATCTATCAATGATGTTTTTTTATTACAGTTCCTGGCAAAAATTATGGATTTAGCATACTTAGAGTATGAGTTTTTATCACAGATAAATTGCGAAACGTTTTTTATTTAATGACGAAACATTCTGGCTTCATAAAATGTGCAAAGATGCAAAAAGATAACCTGATATTTCAAGTAATTGCAAAAGAAAATGATAAGTCTTTGAAAAACAGGATCTTAGAGAAATTAAATTAAAATTCATTTTATGTTACATTTGGTATCATCAAAATTTAATTTTGAATAATATTCTTTCATAAATGATAAATGACTATATTTCTGAGATGCGGTATTATGTACACTATTTACATTATTCAGACTATTGTCCTCATCTTTGTCACCGTATTTATTACAATGTTTCGGCTGTTATATGCTCGAGCTTTCTACGGGTGGTTGGAATGTCTTTATTTCGCTCACCAGGGCAGACCATTCTAGTTCCACGTGCCATGTTTAATGGATGTCAGTTGTCATTTATCTTGTCATTTATCTTATCTTGTTCAGGTTGGAATGTCGAACTGAACCCTTTATTTCACTTGCTTGGGTAAACTGTTCTAGTTCCACATGCCATTAGACATGGCACATGGAATATCTATGAATGTCAGTTATCAGTTATCTCCTGTTAATTTCCCTCTTCGAGTTCTTCACTGCCTTAACCAGGTATTGAACTCACACTCTTTGGGTCCTGTCACTAGATTGAGTCGACGACTAAAATCGGCAACAAACGTTCGAATTTTAGATTTTAATTTGTCCCACCAGGCATTTTCCACCACGGCCCCCGTCAGTTCCCTTTGTAACATTAGTAGCAGCTGGTCCCGGAATTCCTGCTCACCAAATAATGAGCAGTTGAATTTCCAGTAGCCAGCCATCCTAACCTTAGGCTTATCTAAATTTACACGAACCCGGACAAGCCTGTGATCCGAATAAACTATATAATGGAAACTTGTACACCCTAAGAGCCCTACATCGACTCTCCTAACTAAAACTAGGTCGAGGTAGCTAGCACGCACCCCTACAGCCGAGCTGCCACTATTTGTCCAAGTCCAAGCTACCACCTGAGGGTGCTCATTCCGGTATTTGTCGACAAGATCAAACCCGTCGACAAAGTCGCGAAAAGGATTCACGCCCCAGTTGTTAGTACCTGAATATGAATTTGACCCTATACGATCTATGTCGGGGTCAAGGATGGCATTCCAACCCCCCCGCTAAATCTACCCGACGTGATGTCATCATAAACGGCCCGATCTGCCAAAACAAAGCAGGCCGCCCAGTTTGGATATTGGGCCCATAAACCCCAATGAGACGCAGAGCCTTATCCTTTATGTTAACATACAGCACGCAAAGTCTGCCTGCCGGATCTGCGAAGACAGGAGCACACGCAGCCTTTAAAGACTTGCTCACCAGCCAAGCGACTCTCCTCGAGTGTCCATCAAAACATGCAGAATAAAGAGAAAACTCCTTAGACAGAATGCCTTCATCATCGCGAGTAGAAAAACGGGTCTCTTGCAGACAACATATATTCACCCCTAAGCGCTGAAGGTCGCGAGAGAGCCTCACCCTTCGAGACTTCGACCTCAGGCCTCGGGCATTCACAAGCAGAGAGACATTATCAAACCAATTAGGGTTGTCCACCAGAATGGAACATGGCCGGGGTGAGGACACCGGCAGTCCGTCCCATTAAACCAGAAGCCATCTCAATTTCGACGGTATCATCATGAGACAAGCCGCCGATGTCTGCGGGATACGTTAGTTTAAGAGCTCTATAAAGGGATGGGTGAACAAAAACGGAGACCCTCCCATTACAATGTTCTTTTGTTTCATCCAACTCAGGTTCAAATAAATAGGCCGCTGGGGGGCACCAATTTCAGGGGCGCGTTTGCCTCCTCTATCATGCCCCCAAATCTCCCGCGTACCCGGGCCAGGACTCTTCTTGCTTCTTTGAAGTTTTCAGGCACTTCAACGTCGACTCCATTGATATGCCAGAAATTCCACAGCACTTTCAACGGCTTTGGTTTCCGCGTCTGCCCGATAACCCTTTCTGCTTGTTCCGGGGATACGCAGCAGACGTCTTCCCCTGGGATATATGGCGGTTTGATTTTTTTCTTTCTCCTATCTGCTGCGACTTGAAACTCGGGCTTCTGTTCCGCTTCTTTTGAGGAGATTGTGAAGGTGTCGGAGTAAGAGTGCTTATGGGAGTGTAGAAGGGTGTGTTGCCAGATGTGGTCTTGAAAGGAGAAGGCTTAGTTGAAGGGCTGTCTGTGATTTTTGTTTGGTCGGTGAATTTGACAATGATTTCGGCGGAGGTTGTTTTGCAAATGATTTTTTGGTAGATGAAGGGGAACACGGGGCAGAGGATGAGGGGCAAGGCGTCCAACTTCTTCAATTTTTTGAGATTCAATATTTTCTGCCAGCTTGGTTCGTTCATTTTCTGGTTGGCGGATGCAGTTTTGTCATAAGACGCCGATGCGTCGCCCTCAGATCCCTGGGATCATGCTGTTCGGTTCTTCTCTTTTCTCCTATCCACAACACACCATTCCCCCTCTTCCTTCTCCTTATCCAAACTAGTGGGAGGCGTCGGATTGGGGGGGGGCAATGTGGGCGAAGACCGAACCGAGGGATTTTCCTCACCAGTCCGTGTCGCAGGTAAGCCCGTTACAAGCGCCGCGGATTTAACAGTCTCGACCAGAGGGGGATTTTGGTCGCCAGCGGCCGGAACTACAGGGGCCTTCTTCCCTGGGCAGGAGGAGGAGAGGTGACCAGTCTCTCCACACCTCCAGCAAGTAGGTTTTCTACCGGTCACGATGACCGGAATTTTCCGGCTGCAAAAATCCAAACAGTTGGGGATGGAGACAAAGGCCAAACGATCGAGCATTATATCAAAAGTCCATCCCCCGTTCAGGTTGTCGGAAAGAGCCCCTAAAATTTGGTCGTGCTGCATAAAAAAATGCAGCTAGGTGCTCTCCCGTTACCTGAGAAGAGACCTCAAATACGGCAACCCTTGTCCTTCGCCGACCCTCGTATTCTGTCCTTAGAATTAAGTCTTTACTTATTAACTCTTTCTTTGCCATTTCCAGGCAATCTTCGGCTGTGGGCAGCAGTACGTCCCACATGAAAAACCCGGAACCATTAATTACTCTTTGGGGTTTAATCCCCAGGGAGAAAAGTGTGTCTTTCGTGGAGCGACAAATTTGGCGTGTACGCTTGTCCACCACGAAAACCGACACCATTCTCTTTTCGAATACCTTCAGTTCTTGGACGTTTTCAAGGAGCCCATCTTCATTTACAAGATGAGCGTAGCCCTTAACCTTTTTCAAGAACTCCGCGATATTAACAATACAACTCGGCGGGGACTTCCAGCAAGAGGGCGATTCCCCGGTTATCGACTTAGCTTTTGCCTCCTTTGGCACGTTGTCATCAATACTTTTGCTTGAGACCGGCATTGTCTCCTCCTTTCCAGAGCTAGCAGACTCCGACACATTCGTCTTTTGTAGAGGACTTTCCCCTTTTCTTGGATTTTATTTTATCTGGCGGGCCAGCCTTAGTGGCAGCCCCAAAAAGGTCCTTCTTTACTACCGACTGACTCACCTCGTCGGCCATTTTTAAAAGGAAAAACTTCACCCAGCGGGTCTAATGAGATTTTGTTTAAAATGGAAAGGAGTTGGGATAGGGATAAAAAAAAGAAAAGAAATTAAAAGAAAAACGCAAAAGCACAACATTTAGATTCTTCTAAAAAATAGAAGTTAAAACAAAGAAAGAAAGAAAGGAAGAAAACCTGGATACACCAGTAAATAAACAATAAACTATTTATAAATAGAAACTATACCAAAAACCAAAAGCAATAAACTTTAAAATAAAGGCTGCTAAATAAAAAAAACTGGGAAAACTATAAGTTAAAATTAAAAATAAATAAAACTAATAGAGTATTTAAATTAAACTAAACTAGCTCAAATAAGTAAATAAAAGAAAGAATATAAAAGTCTTTTAAGACTTTAAGAACATTAAAACGAATTCAAAACGGCGCCCAAAAGCTGCCGAAAAGAAATAAAAAACGAGACAAGTTAGAGAAGAAAGAGAAAAAAATTAAAAGTTCAAAATTCAAAACAATAAGTGAACTCCTTTTTTTTTAAAAAAAAAAAAACCCCAAAAAACACGTCAATTAAATTAAACTGGTTTGAAACTAGTCAAACCAAAAATAAAAAGTAAAGGTTTGCGGCCTCAGTCGCTAAAGAAAGAAAGAAAAAGAAATCAATTAGAATTAATTCGAAAATAAAAAACGGGGGAGGATATAAACTAAAAAGGAGGGAAAAAAATTAAAAAAATCTTTCTTTCTTTTTTTCTTTTCTTTTCTTAAAATGAACTTATTTTTTCAATTCGATAACTGAAAAAATATAAACAGAAAGAAAACAAAAAGGCAGTAGTCCGGTAAGACTTTGTCAAACCGGACTAAAATAAAAATGTTGGCCAAAGCCAAGAAACAATAATTTGAACAAAAGAAACGAATAAATGAAAGAAAGAAAAATAACTCTTAACGAATAACTTAAAGAATAAACTGTGAGCCGAAGTTCGTCAATGCAAGAAAACACGATAGATTCCAACAAATAGGTCACTTCTGGTCAAACACTCGTCTGACAAGCGAAAAGCGAATTTTGGAATAACAAATTTTGAAATTTACAGAGCTTTATATGCATATACATTCGTAATATTAATTTCTATGGAAACGGAGAAAGCCAATCTTTTTAATAAGGTGTGGTAGGGTTTACATTTTCACTGACAACTACTGTATCAAAATATTAGTTACTTTCAAAAAGAGTTTAAGTCAATGCAGGGCCGGGGTGCCTATTTTTAAATGAATGATGACATCCGTTCAACGTATATCGTCTGGTCTATTTCAATGACAGAGAGTTTTTGGTACTTTTTGTTACGCCGTTAAATTTGTATTTGTATACATAAAGATTTTTTTTCTAAAAGGGTTGTTTGTATATGAATACGTCGTATTGAACTACAATTTGAACTTCATAAAGGTTTTTTATGATTGGGTTAAGTTTTTAAACCTATTGAACTTGTTTATAGACTTTGAAATTAAAAAAAATTTAAGCTAATTATTTAAGGCGAATATTTGTCGGTGTCGGCAAAAAACCGTTAACTCATGTCTTTGGTTTAATAAATTTTCATTTTGTAGAAACTTAATGTGTAGTTTCGCATGTAGGCATAAAGGGCATGGGTCATCCCAAGTTTTACAAGTTCTTGTTCTATTTATTATTTTTCATTTTACTTTTGGTGTTTTATTCGTTTCTTTTAAATGCCAAAAATATTTAGATAGGGATGTCTGATTTCTCTTTCTAATATTATTGAAGGAGCTTTAGTGTTGTTTCCACTTAATTTTAAATTCATTCTTCTTGGATCCTATATATATCATTTCAATGTTTGGATTCTCAATGGATGAGATTGTACATTGGTATACCACAGATTCTATGCAGAATCCAAACTATTATTATCCAACGGGCAGTCTTCTGGGTTTCTATAATCACAATCACATAATGTTTCATTATTTTTGTCTAATTTTAATTTAGGGTTTTTATTAATTTGATTTTGGCATGCGTGTTTTTCCAGGATTTTATTATTATCTTTTTTTTAGGATTCTTTCTAGATTTTCAGTGCAACTGTAACTTAATTTTAAGGTGTTTTTATTAAAGATTTTGTTTTTCAATTAAAGCTAGGAATTTTTGTCCTAGCTTAATATTTGGTTGAACGGGGGTGGGGTATACCAAATGATTTTTCTTTTTTCTGTTTTTCTTCTGGTTAGTACTATTGTTTTTATAATTGATGTTAGCGTTTTTGTATCCACTATTTTTTAGAGCTGTGTTGTAAAAATTACTATTTTTGGAATATTTCTTCATTTGCGGAGTTCATGGTGATTCTTTTCTCTATTGATGAGGGTATATACTTAATTGTGGATAAAGGATGGTTTGACCTGGGGTGTACATAAAAGGTTTAGTGTTAGGTTTTCTGTATGGTAGGTATATGTTGTTCATTAAGTCTAAAGTTATGTCGAGGAAGTTTACCCTTTTCAATTTTGTCTTAACTGTAGTTTTTAAATTTAGTTTTCTGAATCCACTAGGTAATATCTTTCTAATTTTATCTATTTCAAAATTTGGAACTCCTCACTACCATGAACTCGTCATCCCTGTATAGCCTAATGTCCTTAATGTCTAATTCACGGTGCACGGTTAGGTTGTATAGTATAAATAGACCAACAAGGTTAGAAGACTCTGCAGAGTCTAAATATCCCATCGTAATGTCAAAATGGTCTTCAGTGTTTTTAATCCATTGGTCCACATTATGAATGAGGACAGATTATTTTGCATTAAGAATTATGTTCATTTCTTCTTCTGTTAGGTAAGAATATACAGTAACACAATCTAGGGCAGTCGTGAATAGATCTCTTGATGTTGACTGGTAATAATCAACAATATCGAACTGTATTAGGGTGCAATCAGGCTTGTTGTTGATACTGGCAAACCAATCGATGACTTCTTTGGTATTATCCAGAGTGTTAATCTAAGGTAGTCTTTAATTTTCCTAGTAATCCTTTCTAGGATTCTTTTGCTTATTTTTCCGATGTCGGGTCGGGTTGAGTTAATCATTCTAGTAGTAGGGTTTTCCTCAAAATCCGGTTGTTAAGGTTATGTGAAAAAAAATGAATTTGAAATAGTTGTCAGTGAAAATGTAAATCCTACTGCCGTTTATTAAAATGATTGGTTTTCTCCGTTTCCATAAAAATTAATATTACGAATGTATATGCTTATAAAATTAAATATCAAAATTTATTATTCCAAAATTCACTTGAGGATGAAACAGAATTAGGTACTTTAATTTAATTTAACTTCTATAATTAAAATGAAGTTTAGCTTCTGTTTTTGAAACATGAGACCTCTTATGTAATGATGGAATCATATTTAAAAAAAATAATTACAATATAGGCTCTACTTGTGTATTGAGCACTGTTTTTAATAATACAACAAAAATACTAAAGAACTTCGGGTTATTAAACTAACGGTTCTTTCTTATTTTCTATATATTTGCACACACACACACACACACACACACACACATATATATATATATATATATATATATATATATATATATATATGCACAGTACTTAGTGGAAAATTGCTCAATATCTGTGATAGAGCTAACATATTCAGTTGTATTGATATTAGTTTGTAACCCCTTCTCCACTACACACATATAATCAAACACAAATAAGCATAAATAGATCCTTTTTAAAAAATAAACCAGTTTGTCTGATGATCACAAAAGCGTCAAACCTAGGGTTACAAACTAATATCTACTAATAAGTAAAAACTCTGTTGGTATATAATCCAAGTGGATCCTAGTAATATAAAATATTAAAACTGATCCACAAAAATGAGCTTGATGTATTTATTATTACAGAACAATATAATTAATAAACAAATAAATCCCAAATTACCTCATATGGGGAATAGTCTATTTCAGCAGACGATGATGTCGGTTGTCTGTCTTATCAGGCCCAGTGTGGAATAAGTTCATGTCTATAAAGTTAGATGAGGCAAGAAGTAGAATTTAACTGTGAAAGCTAACTTAATCAACCCAAACCAAACTTGCTGAAAAAAAATATACATTTCAATGTTTCAGTCAGACGAAAGGCATGAGACAGGGGTCAGGGGAGGGTGGAAGGTATCTGTCTTAAAGGGGAAAAGTTTTATTAAAATAAACCTGAATATTAACCTTATGACAGTAATTTAAGGTTATGTGAAAAAAATGAATTTTTAATTTAAAATTAAAAAAAAAAGAATACAAAACTAAATTTTTAAAATACTGATAAAAGGATATAAGGGATTAACAGAAAGAGAGTTAGGGAAATATTTAAGTAGGGGAAATTTTTAAATTATAATTAATATAATATAAAAAGGTTTTAGAAGTGAGGATTTCAATATGGAGATTAGAATTAGTTTTTGGTTTTTCTGTTGACAATTGAAGAGTTAGAGGAGATTGGTTTTGGTAAAACTATATTATAGGAATATGGTAGCTAATTAAGGTAAAACTATATTATGGAAATTTGAATTTGTTTTTAAGTCAACATTTTAACACTTATTCATTCCTCTGATTCAATAGTTGGCTTTGATTATTGTATTTTATTATTTTAATTTTTTCTTCTAAACATACACCACACCTATATCTAAGACTATTAAGTGTTCGTGCAGAACCTATAACTTTCCAAACTATCTGTGAGGTCAAAGATTTCTCCTTCAATTCCCTTTCTTTCTTTTTTTTGAAAGATCTGTTTGGTGTTTTAGTTTAGTTTTAGAAAATGTGTGCCTATGGGTAGAAAATCTCGGTTTCCATTCCCCCGCAGGAATTCCAATGTAAACATTATTATTTTCCATATTTTCTTTGGAGGAAATAGTTACTTGATATATAATCCTGGTAGATTTGCATTTGCCTTTTACTGGACAATTCTCTTTGGATCTACAACTACTGGAGGGGTCAATAGCAAGTTTGTTGTTGGTGCTATAGAAATGTTTATAGACGAAGGTGTTGAACCATATAGTTTTGATAAGACAGATGACCAACACCATCATCGGGGTTGATACGACAGAAAACTGACATAACTGTCTGCTGAAATAAGCTATTACCCATATGAGGTAATTTTGGACATTTGTTTATATATATATATATATATATATATATATATATATATATATATATATATATATATATCAATTTTGAGCATTTCTTAAAATGTGTATTCAGCTTTGGACTTGAATAAAATTCTTTAAATGTTGACACATTCATTGGATAATTTCATTTTTACAGAGAGATATAAATATAAAGAGATCATAATTGTTAGTTATTTTTACCTTAAACAAAATTAAATTACATTGTAAGTTCAATTACCAAACATCCATAATGCAATAAAATTATCTCTCCGGTTATTAAATAAATGAATGTTTTCATTCACTTCTACTAAGTTCCTCATCTTTAAACATCATCATTTGAATGTCTTTTCCTTCATTGTAACACCCAACAAATTCTAGAAGACTTTTTTTCAGTAAGAATGATTTTTATTTGTAGCAGGTTTCTTATAACAACTGAAAAAGATTTGTTTTTATTTGAAATTTAAAAATTTTGAAACTTATTTTTCATTCAGTTCTAGTTTACTTTTTTATTTGGTGTTCTACAAATTATCTGGATGTGTGGGTGGTGTAATGATTAACAACTCTGAATGAGATCCTATTTTGAATTTCTGTTGAGTTACATTTACTTACATACAAATACTCTTTGAGAATAAATTAAATAAATTAGGTTAAATAGTAAGAGTTGTATCTGGAAAAATCATGATCTCCTAAAAACTGCTGAAGCAATATCACATAAAAAAAGAATTATTCTTACAATCCAAAATGTTTCAGCTTTAAATGACCCACAAAGGGTTGTTAAACTGTAAAATCAAATTGATCAATTAATCAATCTTCAAATCATATTCAGAATTATCATTCATTAACGATGTAAGCACCAGAAATATTTCAGATTGCATCTGCAGATTATGATCTTTGGTAAACTCATGTCTTGTGTTATTTTCAGAGTCATGTGCATCTTTAAAATGATCAAGTTAATAACTTGTTTAAAACTGTACAAATGCATGCTAACATGCATTATTATTTAAATATTTTAAAATTTCAAAAATATAATTTAATTTGTTCTTTTTTGGACATTATTTATGGATGACTTCTATTTAAAATACAAGGGTAACATGGTTACTTTTTGGAAATACCTTAATAGATTAAAATATTTGATACTTTGTTTTATTGAGATTAAAATTAACATGAACTCTTGAGATAATTGTGACGTATTCTTGATCATAATGAATATTATTGCAAAACCTGATAACAATGTTAAAAGATAATGTTCCCATGATAGCAATGTCATTTGTGCTAAATTTTCTCATCTGTTGTCATTATCTTCTTGATGGTCAAAATTTCCCATGCTGCAATAAACACAAAAATCTTTGCTACTCTAAATTAGTTTTGTTTTTTCTTTCTAATTTCTTTACTAAATTGAGATTATTTTTCTTATTATAATACGTTAAGCTTTACATTTTTTAGATTAAAATTGTACAGTAAAAACAATACCTAAATTTTTTTAATTTTAACAATTTAGGTATTATTTCACTGCACAAATTAATAACATTCTAACCAGAACATATTGATTTAAGAAATAATACGAAATAGTTTAAATTAGAATATGAAATTCAACAAGAGCAAAAATAAAATAAAACATCAGAATGAAAAGTGAATAAAATTAAAAAAACGTTTATTGCCTGTCAAATAATAGCAAATCATTTTTCATTTATGTTGCAAGAATATTTACATTTTATATTATTATTTAAACTTTGTTTATTGCCATATATTTCTGTCAATAGGATACGAGTATAGTTAACATTATTCCATAAATGCCACTTTAGGCAAAAATATTTCCATTTATTGGAAAAATCTGCAATTATCAATTAATTTCTATCTTTTCTAAACAAGTTTAATTAAAACAAAAAGTCTATGTAATTTAAATGATTTTTTTAATTTCTTGTGATTCTGTAAGTTTTTTATTTTTTATATAAAAGAAAAAACTAATGATAAGTAAATAAACTTAAGAAGAAATAGAAATTTATTTTTCCCTTATGTTGTGGAAAGTTGTGACGGATGGGGATGTGGCCTTGTCAAAATATTCAACATGTCCACAAAGGAAAAGAAAAGAGGAAAACAGATAAAGTGAAAATAAAAGATTTGAAACACAGAAATTGTTTAGGTGAATTTACAATTATTTTGAATTTTTTTAAAGCAATTTTTCATCTTTGAAGACAGTTTTTGTATGACAGGAAATTGACACAAAAGGATTTCTTCAAATCAAACTTGGACTGACGACTATGTTGTTTTATATTTATAAATGGCATACAGGGTGAGATGGATAAATTGTCACGGAAATTTGGCGAAGACGAAAATAATATTGACATCTCATTTTAACAGATATATTTACCAAAATTACACAAAAACATCTTGAAATACTAAAATTCAATAAAATTGCCATTGTCTTCAATCCAGACGACTTTGGAATCTCCTGCACCTCTTCTGAGTGGTCTCCTGGTTTAAGTTGGTGAATGCTGCTATAATCTTTGTCTTCAGTTCATCAAGGAGTTTTACAAGGAGTTTTGTTAGTTTCTCTCTCAACTGCTCCCCACACATAATGGTCAAGGGGGTTGCAGTCTGAGGAATTAGGTGGCCAGATGTAAGGAGTAATGTGGTCACAGAAATTGTCTGAAAGTCATATCTAGGTTCTCCTGTTTTTATAGGATGGTGCAGAATCCTTTTGCTAGACATAGTGTCTTCTAGCAGCCACCCTCGCAACCCAGGGCAGCACTACCTCCTCAAGGCACTTGGTGTAGGTCTCTGTGTTGTGTCTGAGGCACTCATCAACAAATTTAGGAGTTCTTTTATTATCAGAATAATCAGAGTGAGTTTTTCAAGCTGCTGTGTCGTCATAATCATCATTAGACTCATCCAACTCTTTTTGAATCCTCTGCACTGTCCTCAGATTGACATCCAAGCACCCTGAAGTGTTCATATTGAAGCTTCCAGTGCAAATGCCAAGCAGTACATCATTCTGTTCCCAAATTTCTGGCAGAGTGAATTGTGTCATAGCGCTCTTTTTCTTTACAGACCAACTAACACTACTATACTGCACAATTGACAAAATCAAAAACAAACAACACACACACGAAAATGAAAAATATAAAATGAAGGCAATTTACCCATTACACTGTGTATATGTCGTATTATACAAAAGATGTGTGAATATTTAACAGAAAAATACTTGCTTCTATTTGAATGTGTGTTAATTGAAGGGCATAACATTTCTCATAACTATAGATACTAAAAAGCCGAAACTTTGCAGATTTTATCTTTTATATGTTTGTACTTTTTATCTTTCTCTGTAAATTATAAGTTAATTAAATTTTATTTTATAGTGTTATCCACTCAGTAAGGATATTGAATCTTATTAATAATTTTCAATAGAGAGAGCTTTTTATCTTTTCTGAAACTGATTAATTAATAGAATGTTTTAATAATGTGTCTGAATCTAATTTGTTCATTTTATCAAATGTTAATATATAATAATTTTTAAAGTTTTTTTTCACAAACACTATATCATTAATTCTTTCTTATATTCTTTTTCTGAAATTCAAGTTCAAAAAACTTTAATGACAAAGATAAGATTTTTTTAAATAGACATGAATTTCACCATTCATGCATCTTTATTGAAATTTCCTTGCAAAACTTTTCTATTTTCTCATTATAACCTTCAAAACCCAGAGAAAGAACAACATCTTGAAACTGGAGTTGGAATAAAAATTGTTTAAGCATAAAACATACAAGCAAGATAAACAATAGAATTTTCTTTCAGAAATTCCAGTTGCAATTTTTCTCAGAAAAACAACTATAAATGGCAAAAATCCCAAATACGTATATGTATATTTTGTTTATAAAGAAATCTTTTGATTATAAATCTTTTGATTATAAATCAATATAAAAGAGGAAGTTTATACATGTCATCTTCTGAAGAAAGAAATTTGAAAAATCTGATTTTCTTTCAAGAAAAAATGATAATGAAAATTGTCAAAGGCAAATTTTAGATTTAACTTCTTTTTATTTCTTTGGTTTTATTTTACTGGTAACATCTTTTAATAAACACCACTCAGTCTTCCACAAATATACAAGACAACTAAGGAAAAAAACAAGAAAATATTCAAGGTGTATTTATAATTTATTTTCTTATTAAAACAAAAATAAGTTTTATTGCTGTTACTATAATCAACATATTAAAATCATCATCTAAAATGGTGATGATTTTAAAATAATTTTAATGGTTCTTGAGCTTGTTGCTTCATATTTTCATGGACCCTATCATATGACCCCGAGCTTAGATTATTACTTAATAATCAAACATTCACTCACAATTTGACATGTGCTGTTTATTGTCAAACTATTAATTGTTGCAGTAATGTAAAAAACTTTCATTAATATTTAACATAAAACATTTTAAAAAGAGAACTGTTTTGCATGATAAACTTCAACTTAGTAAAGTAAATTAGTAAAAGAAAAATATAACAAGGAGATTCCTTTTATAGTTTGTTTTTCCACTTATGACAGATGAGGTTAGTTAATTTTATATAGTTAGCAGTACAACTTTTTTAGTCAGCATGAGCTGTTAGTTAGCTTTTTAGATTTTTTTGTCAATGTTTGACAACGTTTATCTCCTGAGATAACTGAGACACTTTCTGCAAAATAAAGCATTTCTGAAATGAAGGATACAGGTTTTCATATATTAGTTTGCCTCCTATTTATTGATATATAACTAATTTGAATCATTAGTTTTAATGACTAATAACACTCAACTATAAAGTTCTATTTTATTCATTTATGAACGAAATATGTAAAAAGAAATTAACATTTTTTCATTACAGATATCACCAAACTCTTTCTTTATAATTACTATGATAAGGCAAAATCAATTTTTCCATTTTAAAAAAACATTTTCAATTTTAGTCATTCAAAAGTTATGATGAATTTGCAAAAAATCATCTTCAAAATGATTTTAATAATAGATTGAAGTTTGAGAAGAGACATTCACATTTTGTTTGGACAATTGAACATGTTTCTGTTTTTGATGTTTCTTACCACAATATTTGAGGAAGGCTGAAGAATTCATCAGCCGATTACTGCATTAAGAACAAGGAATTGAGTTGTTCCTACAAAACTAGAAATGATTTTATGAACTCAAACTGGGTTTAACTGATGATAAATTTATCACAGTAATTCTGAAAAAATGCTGTTATATTGCCAAGAAATTCAACTAAACTTAGTAGAACAATACAAAGAGAAAATTTAAATAGTTTATAAAAATAAAATGAATAATTTCCAGAAAGAAGATTTTGATTTGGTATTTGTCACCAAAGAGAAGAAATTCTGGTCTAACAAGAGAGAAATAATAGCAAAAACAACTTGTTCAGGCAGAAGCAATCAATACACGGTCCAATGCAGACCTTGGAATGGAGGCTGCTATTTAGAGGCAGCAAGATGATAGGATTAAAATTTAAAGCAAAAACTGCTTTTTCTGTCTATTTATTTAGTTTTGTTTTCCATAATTAAAACCAAGTTTCTTTTAGTGCATTATGAGTAAAACTCTTTCAGTCTGACTCTAGCTTTATTTCAGTTATACAAAAAATCAAAATTTTTAAAGTATAAAATTTCTTTTTAAAATATTTTATTCTTTTGATCATGAGATATGAACAAATATGAAATATGACCAAATATAATGGGAATGTTTTTGCCAACCTGATTTCTGAATAATTATAGAATAAATAAATGTGAAATAATTTTATCTGTTTAGTTTACACATTTAATGTAGAAGAAAACACAAGTGAAAATGTCTTTACAAGCATGAATTAAGACAGAAAACAATTGTATATAATATACAATTGTTTACTTAGTGCATTAAAAGGAATATTTGGAAAATGATAAATAAACATATATACAATATGTATAAATATGTACATTTACATAGAATCAGTAACAACAGTATATACATGTATGTGCCTGTTTGTATGACGTTAAATTACTAAACAGTTTTTATAACATGCACTTTTATTAAAATGTATTCATTAATGCATATATATAAGTGTTATAGCTGTATACATATGTGCATAGGTATTAGTAAGCTGAGATAATTGGTTGCTGTTTGGTAGAGTTTCTGGTCTTATTGCAATATAAATGGTAAGAAAATATTGTACCATCTTGTTTAATGACTTTTGGTTTTATGAACATATGAATATAAATGACCTCTCTGCTATACTTAATATTGCTTATTTGTAAATATATAAATTTTGGTTAGGTTATTTTATATACTCTTTCTAATCACAAAAGAAAATAGTGATGTTCCTGAAAAACTTTTATGATTCTTGTATCTTTCTCTGATAAATTTAAGTTACAAATGCTCTTATCATTTGAATTTTTCATTCTATTGAAATTATTGTTTCAACAAACATTTGACAATATTATCTTTGGTAGGTACCCTTCTGGATACTCTTCTTAGAAGAGATTACAGTATGAGTGTAGTCAAAAACAACATTCTAAAACATCATTATTATGAGTGTTCAAAAAAGCAATGAGTCTGATCAGTGCAGTATTTTAATCTTGCAGAGTGCAGCATCCCATTAATTATTTAATTAAATGAAGTAAGCAAGATATGGATGAACTTTGTTTAACATTCAGTTTTTATATTCAAACAATACATGACTTGTGATATTCTAAAATATAATTGATATTCATTATCATTATTGCCAGGCGATTGTGTAATGACATTTATGTTTCACGAAAATGTCATGACTAAACATTAGTGAAGAGATGGTCATGTCTATAAAATTAGTTGGATTTAAGTAAATGAAACATTTCTAAGTGCTGTTAAATATTACTAGGATATAAGAATGAAATTAATTGCATAGATCAGTTATTCATTCTCAATGGTCTGACCTTGATTGGAAAGAGATTGTTACTGTCAAATTTGCAGCTTTTGACACTTAGTTATTTTTAGATTTCTTTAAATTCAAATCTGGTTTATAGAATTTTTTTTTCACCTGCCTCAATGCATTGTTTCACCCTAAGATAATTTCTCAACCCTTTAATTTAAAACTTCTACATGAAGGGCAAAAACTCTTCTCTAATTTTCAGCTGCAATTAATAAGTGTGTACCTATGTATGTTATGTGCCATATTTGGTTTATCCCTAACCCACAGCTGTACTTAATGTTCTAAGTAACACATGTCCATAAGATATGGATATCCATACCAAGACTTGAACACTAAATAAAACTGAAAAGATTAAAAGAATTCATGTGCAAAATAAAAAGGAAATATTATTAAATTAAAAAAATGTACATTTTATTATTTGCAAACACTTTCAATCCTATTAAACCCAGACTGTGTTGAGCATCTGAAAGGTAGAAAGAGGGAGGGTGAGAGAGAGAAAAGGACATAGAGAGGGAGGAGAGAAACAAAAAGAGAATGGACTAGGGGTCATCCTAGATAAAGGCAGCTTTTTTGCAGTGTGGGGTTAAATCATGTTTTATGGCTTATTGATCAGTTCCGTATGTTTTTAAGAGATGCCATTTTTCTTATAACTCTCTGGGAATAGTCATGATTTGAAAAGTACAGAGTCCAGCATCAAAAAACAAATATTAGTAAATATGTATATGTAACTTGCACAGGTCCTGCTAGTCATTATTAATTCACAAAGTCTTTCAAATCTCAAATTTGACACAAATTTAATACTCTTATTTGAACAATTTCCCCAAATTTTGGAATTTGGTTATTTTTATCCTGGCAACAAAAAAATGCTGAATATAAGCTTAGCACCATTAATGATAAAAATACAATATTGTAAAAATACCATAAGAAGGTAAGATTTTCAAGTATTCTTCTCAACCATTAATTTTCTTTAACATTGTTGTGGACTAAATAGTACACCTCCGGTGACTATATAAACTAGTCCATAACTATAAATAAATAGCTCCAGGTCAGAAGTAGAAGAGGAATCAGTCTCGACTCAGGCAGTTTGCAGCCGGGCTCGCGAATAATTTGTTGAATTCTCTGCCTTTGGGCAGGGAGGAACCCAGACAACCCTATGCCGATAAGGTAAACAAACCCGACCCCGTGTATGCGGTGTGTACGGGGAATTTTTGCCCGAACCTACGGGATCGGAATCGCTCCACATAAAAACCAGCCTTGTGCCACATCCTGATTTGTCTAGAGGTTTGGTAAATACCAGCCGTTTCAGTCAGTCTTCAGACTAATTAATACAAGCGTCATGGCAAGGTGCCGAAGCATTACCTCTATTATAAGCGCGTTATAACTTTGGTGACGAAGGATTCGAAACTCAGGCGATTTATAACTGTTGTGACGACGATTCGGAATTCTTACGGCTTCTAAAAGTAACGAGGATTCAGGAACTCCTACGAGTTGTAGCTGGAGTTACAAGGATTTTGGGAACTCATACTGAATGAACAACTACGGAAAAATATTTGTTGCTTCTGGAACAAAGTTACGGGTTACGACAAAAATGGTTTAAAAAATTTCTTGTGTAGAAGAAAAAAAATCTCTTGGGTGTAGGAAAAAGCAACATATTCTTGCAAATATGGAGTACATTTTGGCTTTAATAGTTGAAATTCAGTAACAGAAACAGCAACATAACCAAATTGCTAGAACTACAAAAAGCCAGGAGTTGTTGGATATAATTCTGAAGAAAACAAAAAGTTCTTCAACGTCTCTTACGCCAGACGCTGTCCAAAACACCATTTCAAAATTTGTATGCAAACCTGATGAGGGACTAACTTTTTCTGCGTATTTTCGTAGATATGAACAAATATTTAGCCAGGAATGCAGTGGCTAGAATGATGAGAAAAACAAGATTGTTGTTGAGGAAAATAGCGCCGATCGAGTATGAAAAACTACATATTACCGTAAAAACAGGTGAAATCACGTGTGAAGATACGGTTCACATTCTGACGAAAATCTTTAGTGACAAGAGCTCTCTGTTTAATGCTCGTTGGAGGTGCATGAATCTAACCAAAAAATAGGACGAAAATTTTGTCACGTATGCTGGTATCGTCAACAAAGAACGTGAAGAAACGTTTAGAATAAACGGATTCAAGGCGGATTTTCAAGTAAAAAAAGGTTCGACGCCAATATTTAAGTCGAAACGGAGTGTACCATTTGCAGCAGTGGAACAAATCAACGAAAAGTTGGCCAGACTCGAAAGAATTCGTGTAATAGAAAAATTAACCATTCAAAATGGGCTGCACCAGCGGTGTATGTAAAGTAAAAAAATTCATGTTTGCGCGGATTTCTCGACAAGATTAAAGAGTTGTTTAGAAATACATAACTTCCCATTACCGAATCCAGAGGAAATTTTTTTCAAAGTTAAACGGCGGAAGAATATTTTCAAAGCTGGCTCTCTCTGAACCATATTTACAAATTCAGATTGAAAATGAATGTTCAGAATTAACGACCATAAATACGCATAGAGGATTATATAATTTTAACCGACTTCCTTTTGGTATAAAGGTGGCACCAACTATTTTTCAACAAGCTATGGCTACCATGCTTGCGGTTTGCGATTTCGCAGTGGCATATATGGAAAATTGTATCTAAACAACATGTTGGGCACGTGAAAACAATATTGGAAAAGCTAAGAGTACGGATTCAAGCTTAGTGAGGAAAAATACGAATTGTTTTTGCCGAAAATGAAATACTTTGGTCAAATTATTGATAAAAATGGTCGTGAACAAGATCCGTCAAGAGCAAGTACAATTAAAAATATGCCTCCACCAATAAACGTGACTAAGTTACTAACTTTTCTAGGGCTGGCTAATTACTATCATATATAACTTAATATGCATAGTTTGAGAGCTCCACTGAAAAGGAGTAAAATAGAAATGGAATGATAACTGTCAAAAGGACGTTTGACGGAGAGAAAAAAGACATACGTCAGATTTATCATTAGTAAATTACGATCCAAAAGCAGAAATTGTAGTGGCGTCAAATGCTAGCGAGTACGTTTATGGAGCGGTGATTTTACACAAATACGATGGCGGTAAAAAGGAAGCCTTCGCTCATGCTTCACCCTCGCTTCTACCAGCAGAGAAAAAGCCAGATAGAAAAAGAGGCTCTAGCAATTATATTTGCCGTGAAGAAATTTCATAAATTTATTCATGGAAGAACTTTTAAGTTGCAAATGGCAACTCGCTATGCAATAGTGTAGTAATATTCGGGCAAAGGTTTGTAATGTCTAGTGTGTTGCAGAAGCGGATATTGAAGGATTTTCATTGCGGATATCCTGGTATTTCAAGAATTAAATCTCTGATGATAAGTTTCGTATATTAGACCGGAATAGACCAAGATATCAACAAATAGTGAAAGCTTACAGAGGTCGTGCTCTGGCAGCAAAACTACCTATCACAAAGATAGAACCTTGGTTAAAGACAGATACGCCGTGGTCAAGACTGCATATAGATTTTGGAAGATCTATTAATGGATCACATTATCTTGTGGTAGTTAAGATTTTCACTAAATCCCCGGAAGTGCAATCATCCAACATCTTCAGTGACTGAATTTCTTGCATGAACTGTTTGCCAGATATGGCATACAAGATACCATAGTCTCTGATAACGGAACTCAGTTCACGGGTAAAGAATTCGAAGACTTTTGTAAGATGTTCTCCATTGAACCTATTACGACCCCGCTGTATAACCAAAGGTTGAACGAATAAGCGGAACGGTTTGTGGGTACGTTCAAAAGAGTGTTGAAGAAAGCAAGTTTTGAGAAAGTAAATGAGGAAGCACTTCAAAATTTTCTGACAGTTTACCGTGTAACACCTAACCCCAATACACCATCAGACATGTCGCTGGCGGAATTAATGTTTGCTAGAAAATTAAAATCAGTGTTTGACAAGTTATTATCAAGTCGAAAAAAACGAACGGGTAACAAAAACAACACCAAAAGTTTCAAGGTCGTCGATAAAGTGTTTTTAGAGCATATAAGGATGGAAATGAAACGTGGAAGACGGCATAATATCAGCAAGAATCAGGAAGTTGATTCACATGGTCAAAGGGAAAAGAATTGAACATAAATGGCACCATATCAGCTGAAAAAAGCTTCATCGATGAAAGACCTGAAACATCGAAAGAACCAGTAATAATACTATATGATGTTTTAGATGTGCAAGCACCACAACAAGTCTTGGAACCTACAAGGATAAGTTTCAGAAAAAGAAAGCTTACTGAATAAATGGAGGTGGATCCGAAACGGAAACGCTACAAAGTCAATTGCGTAGGCGAACTCTCCAGAAAGAGGAGGGGGAGACACTAATACTGATAAAAAATAAAATATTTATAAAAATTATTACTATACGAACTCGTCCATAACTTTAAATAAAGAGATCCAGCTCAGATGTAAGAGAAAGAAGCTGTTTAATGTCAGTCTTCAGACTAATTAATGCATGCGTCATGCAAGTTGCCGAAGCATTACTTATATTATAAGCGTTACGAAGCGCGTTGTAACAAACATTATCATTATTATCTCCATAACAATATCAATATTTTTAATATCGGGACTATAGCTATTTTCAAATGTCTCTATCGTCTGTACAATAAAATGTTGAAATATAATTCATACACTGCTTGTTTACAATATTTCTTAAATTTTCCCTGTTCTCATATACAAGTACACGTAGCTTTAAAATTTAAAGATTAAGCAAAACAAAAAAAAATTATTTTAAATTGAACTCTTGAGATTAACAAAACCAATGAAATCTCTACGAAGAGTAAATTTGGAGTTTGTGTTAGATTGTATCAATCCATGATGAATTATTTTGTGGAAATAAGTATTATTATTTTACTTGATTGAGGAATAGGTAAATATTGGGTCATTTAAGTCTATACATTTAGGAGGTGCCTCTTTTAAGGAAGAGTCTTACTCCCTTGCGGGGGACATTTGGAGTTTGTTTAAAGGATTAAGAAGAAAAGAGTTTTGGTATGACATAGATAAACAAAAATAGTTGAACTGTATTTTTAACCATCAGCAATATCCAAATGCTATTTGTTGCCCTGGTGTTATATATTTATTCCTCTTCTAAAAACAGGTATAACAGGAAGTCATTTTCATTCAGTGAATTGTCATGTATTGTCCTAAACATGTTCACATGCTCAATTGTAAATCATTGTTTACATACAAAGCATAAAAAGCTATTTAATTCTATTTGTAACAGAGCATCTGTCAACAAAAACAATAAGATCAACTAAACAATCTTCTTTCATTGATTTCACTGTACAGAAATTCTCTCAGTTTTCTTAATTGGCTTTGTGACTTGGGCAATTTATCCCAAGAGAAATCACATTCTTCACATGTAATATGCCCACCATTTTTAGATATCAAGCATATGTTTATTCATCTTCTTGAATGCTAAATACACAATCTTTATATTACAGAGTGTGTCAGCCTTAAGAAACATGCAAGTCCCTCTTCTATTTGTTATTCTAATAAATATTCTAATTACAAAATAGAAGAGAAATCCCAGATACCTCAAAATTTCTTAAAGTTGTCAATAAAAATAGAAAATTCTAAAAATGTTTACAATTAGAAATATCTGTCAGCATGTGTTCTTTTTTAGCAACATTATCATTTCTTTCATTTAATTTTTTTATTATTCTCTTCATTGTTGTATTATAAAACTCTAAAGAATATATTTATAAAATATCCACATAGAAGTAGTTAAAAAATTCTACAGTGAATGTAAGTAAAATTCTCAGTAATTCTGAGATGAGACTTAATAAAAATTATTTCATTTCAAATGGTATATTTTCTATCTTATTCAGCATATTTAATGATCCAGTTGAATTTAGAATCAGTCAAGAAAATTTATAATTCATTTACTTGCAAGTAAGCTTCCTTGATTATTTGATAGTTCTGTTCTGGATACACTTAAAAATTAAACAATTAAAGAAAGTCATTAAACTAAAAGAGGAAAATTGTATCACGCGTTTTCAATAGAAAAACAAAATCTTTTGAGTTGTTTATAATATTTGTAATAAATAAATATGTAAATCTTTCAAACATAGATATCTAAGAGAGATTGAGGAATGAAAAGCTAAGGAAATATTAATTCTTAAAAAAACGTTAAAGTCAGGTAAAACACAAAATGAGCATTAATTGATAATCAAATATAATCTGTTTTTGAATGACAAAATTGGATCATCTTCCTTGTTGTGCTGTCAAGAAATCACATGACAAGAAGAATTAGATGAATACATTCAGAAAAATCTACTAGATGTTCCAGGATGACAAACTTCAGCTACAAATGTTTTATTCTCTCATACAAAAATTATTTTTAAATTAGCAAGGCTCAAATTGATTTCTGATAACTATTGATCACTAATTAAAAACAGAAATTAAAGAATATTTATGCAGAAAATTTCATTTTATTTAATGGATATTTAAAAAATGCAAAGCAGTTTCAATTAGGAACATTAAAACATAAATTATGATTTTGTATCTATGTTGAGACGAACATAAATTTATTTATTTTCTAAACAAATACAATTAGTTATTTGTGACTTCTCATTTCGGTATAAGCCTAAAGACGAGATCAGATTTCCATACTAAAGAATAATTCGGAAATGGAATGGAAAGACAAAAAACATCTTTTCATATCTGTAATTATAGTCAGTCTGCTTCATTTCACGAAATTATGAGACACCATGAATTATCAATCATATAAGCATCATGTACTTAAGATATTTTTTTGCGTTATAAAATCTCTTTCTACTTCAAACTTTGTGCATTTTGTGTTTGTCAGTAAACAAATCTTTTCAATATTTCATTCTTCATGATAAAATGTATTTTTCATTGAAGACTTTTCATTGTAAAAATCACAGAAAAATAATTTCCAGATTTATATCCTACAAATAGCCTTGATCTTAAAAAGTGAAAGTCACTTCACTTTTGATAAAAAATTAAATTTATAAACTAATGAAAAAAATCAACTTTTTCTTTGTATATAATAAAAGCATTTATCATAGATTTGGCATTTATATGTAAATGAGCGGGTTCACTAATTAAAAAACAATTGAAAGTGGTGTAAGACAACGATGTGTCTTCTCATCGGACTTTACAGTGAGAAAATAAGAGCATTGGAAGTTCTACCAGGATTCAATATTGGTGGCCACAATCTTAATAATATAAGATATGCAGATGACAGCGCACAGATAGCAGACACGAAGAGGAAACTACAGGAACCCCTACAAAATGTAGTAAAGGAAAGCAAAAAGAAAAGACTAAATATCAACATAGGATATTATATAGTTGTCTGCAAAAGGAAAACTCCGACATACGAATTGTGGAGTCACCAAAAATCAAACAAATACAAAAATTTAAATATCTAGGAATTTTTTTAATGGAGGACGAAAAATGTAACGACGAAATCCGAGGCTACATTGGAATAAAGTAAGATACTTTCCAAACGTTAGGCAAAGTATTAAGAAACATGAGAATCATGTTAGAAGCAAAGAAAAGGGTATGAGACTATTATGTAATATCAATCCTTTTATATGGCAGTAAATAATGGACAATTTTCTCACAGATGAATAAGAGATTTTAGGCAACAGAAATGTGGTTCTGCAGAAGGATGCTGAGAATACTATGGATACATTTGAATAATGATATTTTAAGATAAAGGGAAACAAAATGTCACTTATATATATATATATATATATATATATATATATATATATATAAAAGTGAACATAGAAGTCAACACTTAGAGATGACAGTCTGTTTCATGCTAGATGCAATCGTCAGGCCTGACGATTGCATCTAGCATGAAACAGACTGTCGCCTCTAAGTGTTGACTTCTATGTTCACTTTTATATTTACACATGCTCTATCTCTGATATTGAGCACTTTATCCCATAAATATAGCACACTTTAAGACTATATTTCTTCATATATATATATATATATATGAACAATATTTTGCTGCTTCAGCAGGACGCAAAAGAAAGCCTAATGACAAGTTAACTATACAAACACTCAACAATTCGTTTATCCGCACCTGGGGATAACACTGTGCATCTTAGCAAATTGGAATATACGACGTCTTCATGTGTCGATATCCGCTGCGCTAATTATCCTAGCCTCCATCATTCGTACAAATTTACTCCACCACTCGATAATTTGAAGAACATAAATAAATATAAGAAATAAATATAACATAAATATTGAAATATACACCGCTGTTCAAAAAGATGTTTAACAACCAAGATTACTCGTCGTCCGAAAACGGATGGACGGCAATGTCTATTCCAAACTAAGAGATTATTTTCCAACTATAAATAAATGTATACATGTACAAAATGCAAATCCATAATCATAACATTACACACCATATTACAAGTACCACACCTGTTTCAGACGACCCTGAAATTATATATAATCGTCATCATTACATATACAATACATTAAAACAAGATTTTTCTCTCCCTTACACCCGACCCGACAAAAAAACTTTTGCTGATTGAGCGCCATACAGACATTAGACAGACCACAAAATCACGCACATAATTTCACGTTCCTGTACGTTATACAGGCAAAAAGGTATTTTCAAAACTCGATCTCATTCTCGCATATCACCTATATATATATATATATATATATATATATATATATATATATATATATATATATATATATATATGTATGTGTGTGTGTGTGTGTGTGTGTGTGTGTGTGTGTGTAAAAGGTACTTATTATAATTTTTTCAAATAGAAAAAACAACTTACTCACTATGAAGATGCAACTTCGTTTCTGTGCATTTAGTTGGACCTCGACTGGTGAGAACCAAAATGGTTATGAACAATTCTGTTTGTAAGCAGGCCGCATGTGGAACGTCACTTCCTTTTTTCTATTTGTTTGAGAGAAAACTTTTTTTAAGAGGGGACGTATCAGGTTAAAGAATAGATAGGAAAGGCAAATGGCTGACAGAGTGAAACAATAGTGCTTGTTGATAGCAATTTGGTGAAGGATTGTTGAGGTGTTAAAGTGATGGCTCGACCTGAAATTTTTTTAAGAACAACGGTCAAGGGTTTAGGCCCTCCATTTGCAAGCCTCCTAAAAGTGAGGGGTAGGGGAGGGAAGGTGGAAATAGGAGAGAGAGTAAGACGATGAAAGAGGAAGGCGTGATAAGTTCAAACGATGGTTATATTAGTAATTGTAAACGTTTTTGTTAACTTTAAAACGAAGTCAGAACCGAATTGCGTATAAATATATAGGCCGGAATTTAGGCTACTCATTTTGTAATCAGTGAAAATATTTTGTAAATTAATAAATTAAGAGGTGGAAATTTTTTTCTTGGTATTTTGAATACATAAGTTATTTGTTTTTTGGTCTTATTTTAATATATTTAAAAGGTAGATAGTTACCCAAGTTAATCCGAGTTGGCGATTGCAATAAATTCGACTAAGTTATTTCTCCTATCATGAATGACTTCTACTCAACATGTAAATTTCAACTATACAGCGATGATGTATCAACTTGTCTAGACAAGTTGATACATCATCGCTGTATATATACTAACAGACTGTATCACAGTTGGTTTCTTTCTTATTATGTCCTTGTGTCAGTCTAGGTTAACATTAGTAAATATCGACTTAATTATTGCTGCTTGAAAGTTATCAGAGTTTTTCACTTTCTTCTGAACATCGAAATCTTTCTAGTTTATAAGATATTTCTAAACCATATACTTAAGGATTGTCATTTTAACAGAAAATATATTAGATACCAAATGAACGTAGTTTGGGAGGTTTAACATCAGTTCGGATAATCCAAACTGATGTCAAAACTCCCAAACTTGTCTTTAAACTCCGATCAAATCCAATTCCAAAGTTTCTCATTGATATCGATTTTACAATCTGCATTTTCAGTTTTAAATACATGCTTTAAATTTACAAATGTTTGATATCTTTACACAATTTTCTGGAAGGCATTTAATAAATATCACGCACTTCGGTCTATAAGAGTGAATGCTGGAAAATAGCATGTTATACGTAATTACTGTTCTTCAGGTAGCACCCAACAAAATCACCGATAAAAGAATAAGAGTAAAGTAATATTCACTACATCAAATGGACGATTATTTTCTCCGATTCAAAATCAGACTTCCTCTCCAACGACTCGAATGGATTCGATGCACAACGATGACGATTTAGTTGGTAGCAAGAGGCCATGATTCACGGAATATCAGTATCTGACATCTCTTTGCTTCTGAAACCTTAGCGTGCAAATCCAATTGTGAGTGACTGATCTAATTCCCATAAAGTACAATCTGACAATGCTGTGACTGCGTTTCTCGTTGATATTGCTTCAGATATGTTGTCGTTATTAAATTTCTCGCATATTTATTCGGTAGCGCGTAACATTTTCCTCTTTTGAGTAAACAAATAGTGTATCAAGTAAAATGTTATGAAAGCCAAACTCGAATCACGGAAATAATCAAAGTCTATTAAATTTCTAATTAAATTGTTTCCAAATTATTTTTATTCAAGATGTAAGATTTTGTGGAGGCACGTTCGAAAGAAAACATCGACACTCAAAAAGAATAATCGCAAAAGGTGGATCAAACCTTAAATATGACTTGATAGGATCGTGGAAATTACTACAACAATGTTCATATGATTACAATAACTTTCAACTAATCAGCATGTGTTTGATTCATTTTTAGAAAAGCATAAATTGGATTTTATTCGGACAACCTCCACCACTCAATCTTCTGCATAAACTGTGACTTAAGAGATGTGCTTCATTGTCTGGCAAATTCCAGCTGAATGTAATTCTTTCTTTCTATTTATGAACTCTTCTTCTTTGAAAACTTTGAAATCTTCAAAACTCTCACACGAAATGTTGAACTTTATTATACAAGTGCACTATTGAATTACATGCTGTATACATGATTATTATCAAAATGATCTCTCACACACACACACTATATATATATATATATATATATATATATATATATATATATATATATATATATGAAGAAATATAGTCTTAAAGTGTGCTATATTTATGGGATAAAGTGCTCAATATCAGAGATAGAGCGTGTGTAAATATAAAAGTGAACATATATATATATGTGTGTGTGTGTAAAAACTTAAGACCTTATTGATCGGACACATCAGTCCACTGAGGAATATTTTCTTACCAGTCATATTAACTACGTCTCATCTTTATAAATATAGTTCATATTTTGTAGCCGGCTACATAGTCTAAGATATAAAATTTTAGACAAAACTATCACTCACTAGGCTGCCGCTATATTCGATTTCACTATTAAAGTTCTGCTCATTGCTTACTTAACCAAATATTGCATTTATCCTACAGAATCAGAAAAGATATCTGATGGAAAAGAAATTTTTTGAAATTCGATGTTTTATCTATATAGAGAACACGTTGGAATTCGTGGTAATTCATTTTCTCTTCCAAACGGAACAATATTCTGTAAAACGAATGGCTAACAGAATTAAATGTTTTTAAACAGTTTGCAGTTTGCATTATAAGAAAAATATTTATCAGCATCTGTCTTGATGAATGGGAAACTAGTGAATTTATAACGCTGACAGGATAATTCTTGAGTAAGTTGAACTTATGGAAATCTATGTTACCTCATCAATTCGTACCAATCCTTCAGAGTAACAGCACGTAAATCACCTGATCTCCGTTACTATATCGCGACTATAGTAATAATTCAGTAGGATGGATCTTTTTTACCACTCTCTATCCCAATATAGGTAAATATCGCATAAATGATTGACGAGATGGTCAATGAGATTTCAGGATAATGTGTATAGTGTTATAAATCTTTGCAGAAACTACTATCTGGTTCCAGTATGTGAAGCATGTCGTCTTTACACTGCTTTCGAAGTTGATGAGAGCTAACTATATCAATTCAAACAAATGCCTTTTAGAATTACTCACAGTAACCCCCCTCTTTTCTTTCAAGTAAAAATGAACAAGTTCTAATTCTAAACATAATTCGCCAGACTGTTTTGCATTCTTAGATAATATTACAATATCTGACCGTAGTCAAATGGGACAGGAAAATGCAACAAAAGCTGATAATCTTCCAACTTAAACACATATATTTTAACATTTATTTATCTCTTAGGCTACCATATTTCACATAATAAACCATGGACAGATTCCGACAGACTTCTTCCTCTTCTAGATTTACCGTCTCATCATTGTACATAGTTGTTAGCATGTTATTATAGCTAGTAAATAATCCACTTTTCTCACAAAATTACACCTTGAATACATTTTTGAGTTGTCATTGAAAGGCTGTGAAAGCGAATAACGTGAAACACTAAAAATGATTTAATTAAGGCTCCTGTTGGTGAGATTATTCCATTTACTGTTCAAACTGATGCATCAGCTTTCGCAATAGCCGCCACTTAACTCGAGAGGCCTAAATAAAATTCAAGTAGTTCTACATATATACTATAGTTCTGTCAAAAAGAATATTCTGAATACATCCCGCAGCATTGAACTCTCTATATGCAGTCATACGCCATCCAGGTATCACAAAGATGCATCATTTTCTTTCGTTCTCGTAACCTTGCATAGGCACTAGAAAGTATTAATCCCGTTTGAAATAATTGTCGTATTTGAAAAGTGATCTAAGATATCATAAACCTGACCAAGTGACAATGCCCTTCGCATGGCTATCCGTATATTTTAAAGGGCCTCTTCTATCATTAAAGCACTCATATATGTTAGGTACTCGTGATTTCCGTTGGCATTTCCTGAAAGGAATATATTGTTAGCTGCAGTTACCAAAGTTTAAGCAGTTTGTTCTCAATTTTTCGGAAAATTAGTTATTTTCATTAAAATCAAGTTTCTTCTTTGATCTCTTGTGATACCTGGATAACTAAAATAGTGGCTTTTCACAAAATAAATTGCAATTAGTGCCTACAGTCGTACTGAAAATGACCAAGTAGACAGATGCAAAATGATTATCTGGAAGCCTGTTCTATTGCCACTCAATATCTTTCCTGTGTACTCTGCTCTTAGATACATACTCTACACGAACAGCAATTTTACTGTCAACGCTGATCTGTATTAAGACAATCTGTTCCCTTGTTTCAGTTTTCATGAAGAGAAATATCTGTCAGAATAAATATCCTCCATTTGTTGACGAGGTAGATCTCCTTAAGGCAAATGTACAAAACTCTCATGTTCCCTTACCAAATAGTCGAGAATTCAAAGGAGACAGTCTATTAAACAGCTTGTATCTCTCGACAACAGACTCTTTACAACAGGTCCCATAGATGTGACAACAATCGTTTGAACTTAGAATTGATTAACTAAATATATCTTCTGAGGTTGTCTCACCAGCAGTTCATAATGATGTTGATAAACCGTCTGAATTAGCATTTCCAGTGGCTTGTATACACGCGACTTTGTAGATCAAAGCATATACACAAAGCACCAGAACTTTTAGACCTATAATATTCTTCTGTTTTATAATATTCCTATATTCTATAATATTCATGAATTTATTGAAGTGTCAAAATTAACAAACGGGCAATGCGATGAAATTATTTGAATGGTCTATATGAAGATAGTGTACAGTAGTTGTCGTTAAAGAAATGACATAAATATGAATATAAACACTCTCCAGTTTAGACACGGTTACAAATAGCAGAGCGTTGTAGCTTCTTTGTATTACGAAATTTATGATCAGTCAGTTATGTGCCATGCGCGATACACGCTTAGGCAACTAGTCAGATTTTTTCCCGCAGTAGGTTGCCATTTCTTTCTGTGGTAGACCAGTTGCCACCCAAGGCTATAGAACCGGATTTGTCCTGCTATTTACCCATATCTGGAGGGAGAAGAAGATAATTCATACCTTTCCCAATGGTATTAGCACAGTAAAGGATTCGACTGGAATTATAACTCGGCTCTTCGATTCCTCAATCCGAGCCGCTATCCATTACTCCACCGTAAATAACTTCAATAGAAGTGGTTGACTAATAACAACTATATTTGCTCAATTGATATTCGCAATGAATAGTATTTATTGCTTCCGAATTTATGATATAACAACTACTAAAATTAGATATTATCATTGTTTAAAAATCATTTGAATGTTATAGTTCCATAAAAATGGAAGTATTATATTATTGAAAATAGAAACGACAACTTATTTCTCCAGAACACTTTCAAATCTTTCTTTTTTCAAAATTTTAAGGAATATGGTTGATTGATAAACTGCTACTTTTTTGTCATCGGTAAACTTTTTGCATTGTTTCTTTTTCTTCTGTATTAAGGAACTCGCCATTTTTCTGATGGGTGAGGCAGTTCAAGTTAAATGTTGAGGGCGTCTTTAATTTCCTGCCGCTTTCTACGTACTTCGGGTGATGAGTATGATCTAAAAGTTCAATGTGATCATACTTTTATATATCGTAGAAATTCATTTTTTATTGATTTACTAAAAATTAACCCGAATAAAATTGTCTTTTCTAATACTGACAATTTAAAACATGAGACATTTGCGATTGTGTTTAAGATAAAATTGTAAAATCAGAAACACCAGCAAGAAAAAATAGGTGTAAATACTTGACATGTATTTTTTAAAAATATTCTTCATTCATTAGATTTCTTTTTGAATACAACAGTGTTTAAGCAACCGAAGTGATGTAATTATATATATATATATATATATATATGTGTGTGTGTGTGTGTGTGTGTTTGTGTGCTCGCGTATTTGAACATAAGTATTAATGTATACTTCTCAAAGTCTCGAAATGTCAAAAAAAATAAAAAAAGAAGAAATTAAATTTTCATTTCTTTTTATCAATTAGTATGGCACCGCCAACAAAATATTTCGATCGGTTCATTACAAAGAAACTCTCCGGAAGCAGGTTGATATTTTGCCAAATGTAATCCGAAAAAGAAATTTCGTTTATTTCTGGAGATCGTGATTTTTGACGAGTATTTTCTTTCGCCGAATTTTAGTTGCTTTTTATCGCAATGACTCAGATCCTCAGTCAACAGCGCAGATCGGAAATAAAGAACAAGCTGTCGATAAAACTCGAATTTGTATCTCTTTTACTTCGGGAAGTCTGTATTTGTTTTGTTTTTTTCAGTGATGGCTACTATACTGCTAGGGTTATGCAAATTTTAAGGTTGACAAAAGATGAAATCTAAACAATTTTTTTTCTAAACAGTTTATTCTTCGTTCTTTCCCTGAATGGCTGACATCACAGTTGATGTTATTTTTACGTCCACTAGTAGTAATATTAGTAATAATTATGTGATATTGAATGTTTATGAGATGAAGCTTTGTTCGCTCTTATTCATTTTTCAATAGAATTTTGTCTTTTTAATTTTATATAATAATCGTGGAATGGCGGTTTGTGTAGTTGCGACAAAAATGAACTAAAATTAAGATGTGACATACTAATTACAAATTAATATTTCTGGAGATTTCATGGCGGTTCTCTTGAAAATTATGCTAAATCCCAAACATTATATTTACCTCTACGAAAATTCCTTCAAATTTATTTCACATAACTGTAATATCAAATTGGTAAGAATATTCTCTAACATTAGAGAAAGTTGTGTTCCAAGCGTAAAATTTCTGAAATTTTTCAATTTCTGATAGAGCATCATTCAGATTTCGCATTCACCAGTTTTTCACTTCTTTAAGTAAGCAGCTGATAAATGTGTCTGCTGTATGATTTGAAAATATGGATCAGTGCACTGAATCGACGAGGAGTTCGAGGATGAAATCATCAACCACACGGCAGCTTATTAGCAATTCACCACAGTAGAGAGAATTAGAAACATTGGAAAACTCAAAATAGATTGTCGTTGAAGCTGGGTCAAGATGAATTGCACAAGACCGGGGAAGCGAAGTTAAACAGTCGAGAAATATGCAACCCTATCCTTTTAAGATATTTGCCTATAATCGGAGAATTCTTTAAAATCGCAAAATCAGTGTTGCATTGACTGGTGGTTTAGTGTTGTCCTAAAATGACATGACGTACTAAGAAGAACTGACAAAAAGAAACTCCAACTGGTTCCAGGCTCTGCGACTTGTCCAAGATCGATCTAAGTGGAAGAAAAATTGTGACCTTTGGTGTGCGACAGCTGGAGGAACAAGATAGCGACTGATGAATAACAATCGAAATCACTGTTTAGATACGTGCGTGTCTTTGAATTCGCGTTATCGTGCATGCATGGTTGGACATAAATCATCATCATCATAATCGATATTGCGTCTCTGTACGACATGCAAAGGAAGTTCGATAGACAAGGATGCCACCACTGCTCAAAAGAAAAATTATATTTTCCTGTTAGCGAAACAAGTTGAGGTACTATTGACTGGCAACTGTTCAATTCGAACAAGATTATCACTATCTATATTTCTAAGATTGTAATTATTTACATTATTTACAATGTTCGAACTGTTCAAGCCGAAAATTGTAAATAGTGTAAAAAGAATATCACTGCTTAAATGTAATGAACGCAAGTGTAAAGGTTGGCTGATAAAATCTCCACAAAAGTAGCTAGAATTGAATTTACTAAACTTTGTGGAATGATCTGTGAAAAACTGTTGGTTTAAGATGTCCTGCTGAACTTATCACTCTCTGGCTACTATTTATTCTATCATTGAACATCATCCTGATGAAATTACAACGACGTTAAAACAGCATTACAATATTCTTCAATTAGAAACTAACAGCATACTGTCACAAAAGCATTATTGGGTCGGCCGGTGGAGATAAGTATATTTCATCATTCCAATATAGCATTAATATATCCGCGATGTAGTAACACTTAGTTAATGGATGAAAAAAGACATGTGTAATTGTTTGAGAGAAACAGTTTACAAACATATTTGCAGAACATGTGACATCATATTTTTTCCGGTAGCTAAAAAGATACGCATTAGCAGATATTTAAATTGAATCAAGATATTACTTAGAAATTGATTTGGCCATGCTATAAAAGCAAGAGAAATGCCAGACTGGCGTACACGTGTACTGGTAAAGCGAATTACATTTTGCCTCTTCAGCCAGTTTCACGTGACACCTTTCTTGCCTATTGACATCTACATAAATTATAACTAAACCAAAACAGGTAATTGAGTTTTGTAGCGCTGCATAATGGATGATTTGTATTCACGTCATAAACAGCAATAGTGACTATTCTATACCTTATTTTTTTGACAAAATAACATTATTTTGTAACCTGTGCAAAATATGTGCAGTTTACTTTTTTTACGGTCAGTATTATTTTAAAAATATTTCGAAATAATTCCTGATTTTAGAGACATATTTGCTTGAAGGCACCAATTACTGTATGTAATATTTTCGACAGAAAATTTATGCGACGTTATTTCATGCGTAAGAATCTGGACTATAGGTGAGCCATCAACGCTTCAAATTACCTGAATCACATCCTTTTTCTTCAGTAGGTATCAAATGGCTTCAAGCCAAATCGTATTATATATAATTTCAATTATACAACTAGAAGAAAAGCCGTTAGCAAATGTATTGTAATTCAGATTGATGAATCAATGATTCTGGCTTGCGAATTAGGTATTCTTAGAACATTTTGTCATGAAGCAGCAATTTGTCGTAATTACACGAAAAAATCTTGTTCCTTTCATCATTTGGTTTTGAAGTGCGAACATTTATTTTGTCACGTCGCACCTCTCATATTCGTTTTCTTTCAAGAGAAATTAGCTTTTTCCCCCTTTTTATTTAAAGAAGTCAACTCTCCTTCCGAATCTTTATAATAATATCCACTCAATCAAAATTAGCCTGAGAATTCAGGCATGGAAAAAAAGTTAATTTCCTAAAGGAGCAACTTGTAATAGTGACTCCTTGGTGCATCTCAGTAGTTTCAGACCCCGACGTCAGTTTTACTTTTACAATATAAATATCACAGAAGTAATTGCTAATAAGTTGATTCATGTTCTATTCTCAAATCTAGTATTTAGTCTTTTCTTTCTCGAAAAACAAATAGCAATAATTCTTTGTACATTTAGATTCTAAATATCACACACAAGGGAAATTCCTGACTGAAATTTGTTTATCAACATCGATTGCTTTCTCTTAGATATACTGAAAAACAATACATTTTTTTTATAATTACTGATACTCACAACTTTATACATTTTCCTGTTCATGCATCTGATCACGTGAAGTTTTAGCAGGAAAGAAAACATTCAACATGCAGACACTTTAAAGAAAGTTTAGTTCATGCCCAAATGTGCGCATTGTTCATTTATATAAAATAAATCATGACGTACCTAAAATAAACTAGTCTCAACATTAACTATCGCAGCATTTTAAATCGGTTTCGTCTCTCATTATTTTTCATGTATTTATGCCATTACGACTGTAGTAAATTCGGTTCTCATTAGATGATTCCCATTTGTGATTTTGGGGATGCTTAAAATAAAATCTATAAAGCTTAGTAAATACTTATAACCAGCGGTCGTTTTAATAATGTCTAAATTCATTTACATCTTCTCTCTCCCAGCTCTGATTCATTAAACAATCTAATTCAATAGATTGAAGAATGCAAACCCTTCTTATATAACGTTTAAAAGATCTTAAAATTGCTGCTAATACGACTTTGCTCGAAAAATTGTATTTTAAAATATACATTTTATCTTTAATTCTTAATGTATAGTTAAAATAATAAATTTACAAAAAGTGAAAAGAATATATGTAAAATGAGGATTATATTAAAAGAACGAGGAGCGTATTTAAATTAATACTTGTATTAAGAAAAAAAAAAACATAAAATATGTTTGCTGGTTTTCATTTAGAGTCATGTGATATCAAAAGAGGCATTCAAGTGATTTACATATAATTTTGTTTCCTAGAAGTTTCATAGCTTTGGATCTATTACAACACACTTTTTCCAATTAAAGGAACATCAGTTACCGGGATTAGTCGCTTAGTGGCAGCAATTGTAGAAGACAGGTTAATAATAGAGATTTCTGAAATAATTGCCATTTTGTCCCTCTTTGTTAATTAGGAATGAATTAGCTAGTAGATGGTGTAAAGAAAGTCAAGAATGTTGTGTGTGCGAAATGAAGTTGACATTAGACAAGTGAATTATTCTGCATCCATTTGACTCTCTCTCTCTCTCACTACTGTCATGACGTAGCATAACTTAGAATAGCTGAAAAAGTCGAAGAAATCAAGGTCAGTTTTATGTATGTTCAAAAAAATAAACTTTTGGTTACAATTAACAATAAAATATTAAATTTTTGTCATCATGGTAAATGTGTAGTGTATGGAAAGTATTGATGAGTGCACAAATCATCTTTCGTGTGCCTTATCCCTTCAGGATGTGGGCTATCATAGCCCTCCCCAACTTCCTATCTTTCAGAGCTCGGCCATGTTTGTCTTTTTACTCTCTCTCTCCTTCTTCTGTCATTCATTTACATAAGATCGTTAAAAAGTTACTCGCTACTTTCTACTGTCACTCTAACCACTTTCGCCCCAGCCCCTCAACCTCCGACGTCTTACTCTCTGGGTTGAGGTGTCTACTCGGTCTTAACCAAACTTAAGGGAGTGACTGTAGGCCCCCTGAACATCCGTAGATCATTCGATCGGTCCATTGGTTTAATTCTGCTTCCTGTCCACGTTGTGTTTGGTTTAATCCAGAAAGCAGAAGTGATGTTCATCCATTCACGGTCGACTGAAGATGTAGACACGGCTGGAGAGTCTGTGCTAAGAAATTTAGAATGCACCAAAAAACATATATATATATATATATATATATATATGCAGTAAGCCGAACAAACAACTATTCAATGGTTGAATTGTTAATGTCTTTTATATAGCAGAAAAGAATAGTATAGAAAAGAAACGGGTTACAGAAATGAAAATAATTGACGTAAAAACTTATACACTGGATACTAGACAGAGAGAGAGAGAGAGAGGGTGCGTTGGGATTAGCTTGTTGTGAAATCGTCTCAGAACGATATGCGACTCTTGATTATTGTAGATTGTTGGACGTTTCCGTTTCCAGTGGTAGTAATAATAGTAGCAGTAGTAGTCTTAGACGTTGGAGGAGTAATTCGCTTCTTCGTACGTATATTAATAAAATATGTAAGCGGGCGCCTGGCTCCAACCTTTGACGTCACTCCTAATCTCCGACCACTCTCTCCAGCTCGACTGCTCTCGACGGCAGACCAGTCAACCACTCTCTGCCTCTTCCGTCTGGCTTCTTCCGTCTGTCCTCTTCCGTCTGTCTTTCTCGTCGGACTTACTCGTCTGCCTTTCTCGGCTGCTTTTCTCGTCTGTCTTGTAGCACCGTGACGGTCGACGCGGGTGCTCATGCGCGTGACGACACGCAGGCGACGACGACACGCGGACCGATCGCAGCCTCTCCAGTCTCTTCGAGAATTCTCTCCCGACTGCCACTTTTTCAGCATAACTACGCGTTTATATAGATAAATCTGCCTGATCATAAATCAACCCTTGGTCTGCACGTGATATCATGAGTGTCGCTGTCAACCCATGTGAGTTCCAAAGATCTCATAGCCTGAGTAAGCTCTATTTCAAATGTTAACCGATAAAAATTATCTAGATCATCTCTCATTGTCTTTGTAATGACCCAATTCCAAATGGGTGAGATCAGATTTCTATCAGTAAACAAAATTATTCTGATCTAATTTAGCTGTTCAAATCTACTCCGATTACAATAAAGAAAAAATATATGTGTATGTTTCCCAATCTCTCTCTCTCTCTCTCTCTTTCTCTCTCTCTCTGTTACATCCCTCTTGCCTTCAGTATGCCATGTGAATGTCAAAATTCCCAGGCCTTTTCTTTTTATTATGCACCTCACAGATTTCTACTGCCTCTTCCAGGTTTTATATATAATTTTCCTGTTTGTTTGCCTTTTCTCTAAAATTTCCTCGTTGCTTACATGCTTCGTTCATGGCATTCTCAGCATTCTTCTGTAGAAGCACATATCTGTTGCCACAAGTCTTCTTTTCATCTGAGAGGAAATTATCCAGCATCCACTATCATATAAGAGAATGGGTAGTACATAGCTGGTCATCATTCTTTTCTTTATTTGCAACCAAATTTTCCGGTATCTTAATACTTTTATTTTTGTAAAGTGTATTTCCTATTCCAATGCGCCTTCAGATTTTGATGTCACATTTTACATCCTCTGTTCCCAAATATTTAAACGTCTGGAAATGTCTGATTTTGACTTCTCCAATTCGTAGTTCGCATCTTTGGCTTTTTCTGTTTCCGACAACTATGCCTTATGTCTTCTTACAATTGACGTTTAGTTCTTTTTTCCCAATTTCCTTTACTACTTTGTCTAAGGTATATTTGAATTTTCTTTCTGTGTCTGCCATCAACACATTGTCATCTGGGTATAATATATATTTAAGATTACGCCTACCGCTAATAAATCCTGGTAGAAGCTCTAGCTCATTTGGGATATCCCAGTTGAAATGGTTAAATAAATTCGGTGAGAGGATACATCCTTGACCCACACCTCTTTCTGTTTTTGTGTACGTACTCAATTCATTTTTATCCGTATGCAGGCAGTTCACGATTATCCTAACATCCATCGCATATCAATCACGTTTTCCTAGCAATTCAAACAGGTCCTCTTGCCATACGTTATCAAATGCTTTGTTTAATCTATGCAACATAAGTATAAACAATTCTGCATTTGTATTGTTCTCGACGAAAACATTTCGATCATAAATATAGCATTTCTTGTTCCAGTGTCTTCAACAAACCCACGCTGTCCTTGTCCTATTTCCAGTCTAATTTTGCTAATAGAGCATTCGTCAGAATTCGGATGATCAGCTTGGCTACGTAGCTAATTAAGTCGATTGTCCGATGGCGATCGCATTTATTTGCACCTGGCTTCTTAGGTAGCGCTACAAAAATGGATTTACTAAAATCTTTCAGTATGTCACACATTTCATATATTTCATTTATTATTTTCTTTATCATATCGATGCCAAAATTGTATAAGGCTGAGAGCATTTTTATTACAATCAGATCTGGACCTGCTGCTTTGTACCACAGTTTATGCGTACGGCACCAAAAAATTAGATGACCAGATACTGGTAGATGATCTAGCTTTAACAGCTCAATGTGGAGGGGCGGGGGCTGGTTTGTAGCATTCAATATCTCCAAAACCAAGCTAACAACGTTCCATAATCACTGAGCAGACCCCACATTTTCTTCAGTGATGATGTGCGATTATAATCTCAATGAACCTTGTTGCCTTGAACGTCTTCTGGGACTCATGTTCGTCCCAGAACTCAAGTGGAACTCATATATATGAAATTCATCGCTGAAGATGCTGCAAACATGATCGGTTCATTGTACTTCTCCAGAAAATACTTGGCTCTTTTTGCGATACACTCTTTACAAGAGACAGATCAGATTCAAGATGGAATATTGCTGCTATATCTGGGCTAGAGCTACCCGGTCCTAGTCTTTCAGTTTAAAAGAGTTTACGTGGCCTTGAGAGCAATTAATTTTTTTAACATTACGTCACAAGCCTATCGCTATATTCATAGCAAATGTTCAGGCGTGCTGCATTCCTTATTTCCACCAGTTCAGACCGCCATGGCTAGCAACCTATGCTACGTACACAGGATCGAATCCTCCTCATTCCCTTCGTCTTTTCTCTTGTCGTGGTAGGAAAGAAGTTCCACTCAATTTTTTCACAGCAACTATTACATTGTGGAACAAATTCCCAAGAAGATGACTCCCCGATCAGTACGATCTTAACCTCGTCAAGTCTATTGTCAACTGTTATCTATTTTACATGCCATCATAATCTATACTGACTTACTCCCCTTGCAGTCATGCAAAAACTTCATTCATTTGCCCTCTCCCTTGAGTGAATCTTGGGCTTTGTATTGGGCGAAGATGTTAGGAAAAATTCTTGTCCACTGCCGATCTTATTTCAGGCCCTTCTATATTTTTGTGTATTGCAGGTTTTTCTTTCTATTCTCGTGATTAGTTCTACAACATATTCGTTCCATATGTGGAGTATTTCTTCCTTTTTATTATGAGTGTTCCGACTTTTGGTTTTATGCCAACTGTTTATGAGTTCATCTTTTGTCCTGTTTTGTCTTATCCATAACGTTCATTCTTTTTATTTCCCCATGCTTTTCATTAAGCCATTCCTCTTTAGCCTGCTTGTATTTTGTTTCAATTTTGAGGGTTTAATGTTCTATAATCTTCATCTTTCCTTGTTATTGTTTGTTTTTCCCTTTACATCATCTCAAAAATTTTATGTTACCCACTTTGTTCTTTTGTCTCGTTTTCCATAGGATAATCTCATTCGTTGATGTCACTAGTGCTTCTCTCGATGTGTTTGAATTTCCAGTCTCATTCAAGTTATATTTGCTCTTAACTTTCTTTGCAATGTGGGATATTCATGAGTTTGTCGTGTTGTAGTTTAGTTTTTCCGTAATTGAAGACAATGGGAAAACCATTACTATCAATCTCAGGAACAATCATGACAAGACACAATTGCTTAAACACTAGACATAAAATAACATCGATATGTTACAAGTAGTAAGTTCAATATTAGAGTTTGTAATAACTTTACGAAGGAAGTCTGACTGGTATAAGGAAAAGTAGTTCCAACATTACTTGTAGAAATACTTGTTGAATAATAAATTATTTGAATGTAGTTGATATTGGAATAGCTTGATTACACTGCCCGTGACTAATTTTTTTGTTCCGTCTAACATGATATTTGACAAAGTGATGAGAGGCTTAGAAGAGTGTGTCGAAAGGAGTCAAATGACTCCTTTTTATCTGAAAGGCTCCCAGAAACAGCTTTAAAATGCAGCAGGCTCGTTTCTGGTCCGTTTGAAAAGATTCGAATTCAATCATGCCTTGTACTTCCTAATTGTTATGGTCCAATATCCGCGCACCACTGTTATGGTCCAAGGTTAGGACCAAGGAAGAACAACACGAACACAAGAGTAGGAATAACAAAGATATATTAAACAGAATAATAATACAAGAAGTTGAAGGTGTTAGTATGACTGTCAGTTTGGTTTAGAGTGTACTACTATTGTCTCGACTCGTTCTGTCTCGACTCGTTGCACTTCGTTCTATCTTCTCTCTTGAGAGGCGCAGTCTTTATAGTGTCAGGAAGAGTTCATTGTCGTTACAGGAAACATCCCATAACACCCCCCCCAAAGATTTTATCTCGTAGGGGTCTTTAATATTTTTTTCTCTTTGGATTTATTATCAAAGGCTCTGTAAATTTTCTTTTCCTGGTCGATTTTCGCGGTTCTGATATTGTTTGAGGCCTTTGCATATCGAATGTGTCGAATATCGTATCCATTACTTCTTCCTCTTCCTGAGGTGGACCGTTAGAATCCTCTAACAGTCTCTTTCTTATTTGATTTAAATGCCTTTTATGTGAAAACTTGGGACCCTGAATTATATAAATCATGTTCCCGATCCGTTTCTCTATTGTACCTTGCTCCCAGTATGATGTATTGTTTTTGTACATTTTGAAAAAAAAAATTCTCTCCTGGATTAAATTTTCTTTTTGGTACGTACGACGTTGGTGATTGTTTTGTTTGTTTTGGTAGTAATTTGTCGAATACCGACCTAATCTTTCGCGCGAACTTCACTTCCGCGGGAGATAATGCCGACGGCGTAGTACTGTTCGGTGTAATTCGATATACTTGTAAGAATTGCTGTAATGCCTTTTCTGTTGGTACGTCATAAGCTTTCCTTAGTGCTCTTTTTAGTGTATCTACAAATCTCTCCGCTTGCCCGTTTGATCTTGGGTGATATGGCGGGGATTTGATGTGTTCAACTTGAAAAGTTGCACAAAATTCTTGAAAATCCGCAGACGTGAATTGTGTCCCATTGTCGGTGACTAGACAATCAACCACTCCGAAACGAGCAAACAGCTCATGAAGGCAATTTATGGTAGTCTCAGAAGTAGGTTTTCGGCAACGAAATACTTCTGGCCATTTGCTGTAACTGTCTACTACAATCAAATAGTAGAAACCATCTAATGGACCTGCGAAATCTACATGTATTCTCAACCACGGTCGATCTGTCTCAGGCCATGGCTTATGGATGATCGGCGGTGCTTTGGCTGCTAAGGAACAACCCTTGCATTTTTCCACCATCTGTGTGATATCTTGATCCATGTTTGGCCAATATACGTAACTTTGCATTAAGGATTTCATCCTGTTCTTTCCTGGATGGCCCATGTGGAAATCCTTGAGGATTCGCCTTTGTAGTGTTTTAGGAATTACTACCCTTTCATTATATAGTAGAACATTATCCCACAACGAAAAACTGTCTGATATATGCTTATTTTTTCTGCAATTTTTGTTTTCGTTTCCTTAATATATTCGTCATTCACTGCTTCATTTCTTATTTCTTGTAATGTGACGGGGAGGTTTCGAATTGTACTACATAATGATGTTCTAATGTCTTCCTCATGTCGTAGAGCTGCACTTACGGAATCTTCTAATGGCTCCGTTTTCTTTGGTATTAGTCTCGAAAGACCATCTGCATGCCCGATTTTGTTTGATGGAAGATACTCCAATTTAAAGTTGTAGTTCAATAAAATTGTACCCCATCTTAGCAATCTATTAGCAGTGTAGACAGGTAAACTTTTCTTTGATCCAAATATTGTCAATAACGGCTTGTGGTCCGTCTGTAAGGTGACAAATCTACCGTAAATATATCTGTGGAATCTCGTAACCGCAAAAATAATCCCCAGCGCTTCTTTTTCGATTTGCGAGTACATTTGTTCGGCTGGTAGCAGCATCTTTGACGCATGCGCGATGGGTTTTAGTGTTCCATCCGGCATTTTATGAAGTATACATGCCCCAACACCATAGGCACTCGCATAACTTGCGACTATTATTTCCAATTTTGGATCATAATGCGCTAAAAATAAATCTGCTGTTAGCATCTTAATGATTTTGTCAAAAGTTTTCTGACATTCATCTGTCCATTCCCAAACTTTTTCCTTCTTCAACAGTTCGTTTAGGGGTGCGCATAATTTGTGCATGTTTGGAATAAATTCATGGTAATAATTTACTAAGCCCAAGAAGCTTTGTAATTATGCTAAAGTTTTTGGAGCCGGCATTTTTTTTATTGCCGTGGCCCTTTCTAGGTCTGGTCGTCTTCCTTCTTCGTCAATAATATGGCCCAGATATTTTATTTCCTTCATAAAGAAGTCACATTTATTTTCTTTTACCTTAAACCTGTAGTTTAGTATTCTCCTGAAAACCTCTTGAACGTGTTCCCAGTGTTGTTCAATATTTTAGTTATTTATCGGTATGTCATCCAGGTATGCAATCGTGAAATCCAGTCCGCCTAGCATAGTATCCATTATTTGCTGAAATATTGCCGGCGCGACCTTGATCCCGAATGGTAATCTCTGGAACTTATATAATCCTTTATGTGTGTTTATGCACAACAACCTCGAGCTTTCCTCATCTAGTGGTACTTGTAGGTATGCTTCGCTCAAGTCTATCTTTGAGAAAAATTTTCCTCCGTTCAATTTTGTGAAAACTTCCTCTGGACTAAGGAGTGGATAGTGATAATCCTTAATCGCTGCATTCAACCCCTTTGAGAAATCAGCGCATACTCGTATCTCACCCGATTTCTTTTTCACGTAAACCGTAGGTGCGGCCCATTGACTATATTATACCTTTGTCAATATACCGGTTTTCACGAGTCTATCCAACTCTTGGTCTATTTTTTCTAGTGCTGCAAATGGTACATTCCTTTTCTTCTTGAAAATGGGTTGAACATTTTCTTTTAATTCTATTTTTGCTGCCATTGTTAGAATTCTCCGTCTGATCTCCGCATCTTTAATCGAAACCAGGCCTTGGACGAATATTAAATATTTAAAATTGTCCGGGCTGAGTTCAGATAACTTAAAGTCATCACAGTGTTTGTTTACTGTGGAAGCGAGTGTTATATAGTCTTTGCTATCCTTTTTACGGCTTCCTTGAAAGTCAACTCATTTGTTTTCCTCGGTAGGATGTCGTCTACGAATTTATTGTATTGGATTGACCCTAGTTTCCTCAGTAGCAGACGTACTTTTTTCGCGTCTGACCAATTCCCGCAATCAAACTCGTATAAATCTTCATATCTTCTGAAGTAATCTGCGAAGGTTTTGTCTTCGTCTGGTGCATAAGTGAAGTCTTCGATAGAGCTCCATATAGCATTTTGCGAGAATGCTGTTTCATTTTCAGAATTTTGCCCATTATTTGTTACTGCCCGTAGTAGTAATTCTTGTAGTTCAAGATGCTTCTGTTCGTTTTTCTGTTGCAGCTCAAATTGCATTTTCATAAATTCCAATATGGTTGCCTTAAAGTCTTCCATGTTAATACCGTAATTATGTGTAGACTTCAGGTCTTTGTTACCTGTTGTTCTGGAACCTTAGTACGAAAAAAAATTTTCCTGCGTAGAATTCGTGTCTTTGTTACCACTGTAAAGTTGGTGTCCAAAAAAAATTTTGTTTTTTTTATGTTCGCGTAGAACTTGTTTTTTTCAATATTCTTTTAGATTTCTCCGCGTAGAATTCGTTTCTTCAGTATCATCCGCGTAGAATTCGTTTCTTCAGTATCATCCGCGTAGAATTTGTTTCTTCAGTATTCTTTTTTTAGAGATCTCCGCGTAGAGTTTGTTTCTTCAGTACTCGTCGCCACTGTTATGGTCCAATATCCTCGCACCACTGATATGGTCCAAGGTTAGGACCAAGGAAGAACAACACGAACACAAGAGTAGGAATAACAAAGATATATTAAACAGAATAATAATACAAGAAGTTGAAGGTGTTAGTATGACTGTCAGTCTGGTTTAGAGTGAACTACTATTGTCTCGACTCGCTCTCTCTCGACTCGTTACACTTCGTTCTATCGTCTCTCTTGAGAGGCGCAGTCTTTATAGAGTCAGGAAGAGTTCATTGTCGTTACAGGTAAGATCCCATAACACTAATACACCAGTCTTTGTACGGAAATGATTCTTTTATTGCAGTCGTCACTACATTTTTAATCAGATTATCTTTTTCATGAAAACTCTTTTAAAAGGAAGGGACACTGACTGAAAATACTTATGTTTTATCCTTTAAAATTTTGCTACAAAATTGTTTAACGATGCAGTTTTTTCATTGATTCGTCAGTCATCAATGGGCTTTTAGATAATTCAAAATACTATGAAAATCCCTTATCTATTATCTTTTCTCTTGTTTTATCTTGGTCAGAAAAGGACATCAAAAACTATTCTTTTCGGAGTATGTCGAGATTAATCAGTAATATTTTTATTTTATTTTCAAAATTAGCTTCATTTTGTTTCTCAGTTTTCAACCATGTATGTTGTTTCATTGCACTTGACACAGTGGGGATTCTATATTTACAAATATGAGAAATAACACATACGTACAACTGGATTTGTTTTGGGCTTTGGGAATTTAAAATGTTATCCACTGTACGTACAAAGTGTATACCTATAGCAACCAATCATTTGTGCCGACTCGACACCTGAGCTAGTTGTAGATTTAAGCTTGATGCTAGTGGTTGGTATATGAGTCAAAGAAAAAATTCAAATGATTGGTTCAACGCAATCGTCTAACATTCTAATTAGCCCCGTCAGTCATGAAGCTTTTTAGATTTAGAAACTAATTATGAACACTAGTTGATAATAATATTGGCTAAGTGATGTCTGACAACTCTAAGATATCTCAGTTAAAATTTAAATGGTAAACATGAAACAAAAAATGCGTATTAATTTCACTTCTATTATTTTTCTTCGGCATGAAAGCCACATCAAATTAAAAATTGTTTCTCTCGTGTCCCGTGTGCACCGTAATAAATGATGTGCATTTGACTATTTTTTTTTCTTCAAATCCAGTTAATAAAATTTATTTTTTTAAAGGGAGTAAACGCGTATAAGCATTTATTTTTAAATTATAGCGACTCATTTAATCTCAATCAGGGGTTGTTTTGTTAAACATGGCACAACTATTAATTGATATAAGAATAAACCACTCATAGATAAGATCAGAACAATAATGGTTAATGGACAATAAAGATTTAATTGTAGTGTTCTCGGCGTTATTAGGAATCTTCAATAAAACAACTTTGATTGCGTTAGAAGAATTACATTTATTGAGATAACGACTTAACTATAGCTACGCTAAAATATTGTTTGATTTTCATTTCATATTACACACATTCAAAATGTTTCGACAAACTCATTAAAAATGTTTTGATGGAATCAGTTATGAAATGCAAATATTTTCTTAGAATCAGTCAATGTTTCTGAACCACGATGTCTGAATATTTAATTATATCACTAACTTATCTTCCATGTCGGCATATAATATATTAAAATAACAACTTTTTCTGGCAAGTTAAGTTTTATTGGCGAAATTTAGCGCCAATTATATCCAATTATATATTATTGAATATAAAATAAATCCGTAATACGCGCCATACATTCACTAGTTAATCTTAAATCAGTAACGATAGACATTTTGATACAAGAAATGGCTTTTGAAAGCAATATCATTTAAACGCTTTCCTTTTTCGTAGCATCATTTTCCAAAGCAAATGGCTAAAATTCGCTGATCTCTAAGCGGTTGTGGTCTCAGAATATAAGCGGAATTCTTTCTTTATCGAACACTAATTTTGCTATTAGTATAATCAATACAGGACCAGTATCGTCTACCCAGTCAATTCTATGGCTTTCTGGTCAGAAAGGCGCACATAACATCAGAATTATGAGCTTCCGAACAAACATATTTCTCATGAATACAGACAAATTCGTCGCAGAGTTTTTACTTACATTTATTGAAGAGCAATTAGTGACTCAATACGAACCCAGCATTCTATCAGGAACGAACAAAATACATAATTAACGCACAGCTGTATATAGACAGGATACTAGCATCTGCAATGATTAAAAGAAACAGAAATGACAATAGATTTTCTTATTTCTCTACCGTATCTGATTTACAACGATCAAAGCGAGATTAAACCCTGGCCTTTATTGCGATATTGTCCAAGGGTAAAAACATTGCTTATGACCTAATCTACGAACACACAAACACTTTCATGAAAGATGCGTCAAGTGTGTTTGGAAAATCTTGCAGTTGTAGCTGCTGGGCGTATGTGCGAGCAGGGATCATTTACACTTTTATGTTTTAAAATGTTAGATTAATGTAGTTGGTTGCAGCCTTGGATACAGACAGTAATGAATGTTGAATGAAATCTAAATTATTAAATGAAACCTTATATATTTGATTCAGAGACATTTAATGAACATAATGTCTATGTTACAAAATTTGACAAAATAAAGGAACCTGATTCAGGAAATTATGTTCTCCAAGAAAAATCAGAGTATCAATAAATTAGAGAATTCTCTCAAGGAAGAATGTAATGCAAATTTTGAAAAATTATAAGAAAGAAGTCACTTTCAATTGGTGATTGTTTTTTATTAAATGTTGTTTTGTCTGTTAGAATTCCAAACAGGAGAAACTCGGTTTATGATGAGGTAATGAAATACATGCTAAAAAGAAAGGACATATTTATATTGAAAAGCCTATCTACTGTTTTAATATTTCGCCTAACAGATACTTGTGGGAGCAGTCTACCTGGATTTTAGTTGGAAGAATAAAATCCGAATGTTATGTTCACAATGTACAATGCAAAATTATAACCAACGCGAAGAAATGATCTCCACAGAAAAAGAAGATAAAGCTCAATATGACCACTTATTTAATTTTCGAGTCGTGTTTTATACACAATTGTAAAGTTTTTTCGTATATACTGATTTTAGTAGGATTTATTTGTAGGCGTCTCTTACTTGTTTCTGTTTATTGGCCGTAAAATATAGGAGTTTATATTCTACTAGCAGCATGGCCCGGCGTTGCCCGTGCTTGATTCAAAAATCGTACGTTTAGGTAGTTTCCTCTACTTTTCAACGAATATGTGTAAACTGATTTGCAGTACAAACGGTAGTTACGCTCACCAAGCGTTTCATGTGACAAAACATACTGCCTCCATTGAGATTGACTGGAAAGCCTAAAAAAGGCCTCTACCTCGGTTTCCCCCTCCCGCTTTCTCTTTGCCGCAGAAGCTCTTTTAGAACGCCTGCTAAGGTTGCCTCGCCATGGTATTTTGGCACGCTTAGCAAAGCTGCCGGGTCGGTCATCACCACGGCACTCAGAAGAGTGCAAAGCGGAGGTTGAAGTAGACGCCAGCCGCTTCTCCCCCAAGGAGGCGCACTCAATGGAATCCTGCTCCCGTTTCTCCTTAGCCTGTGAGGCTTTTATAGAACGTCTGCCAAGGTTGCCTCGCCTGGGTGTTTTTGCAGCCTTTGCAGAGCTGCCGGGTTGGTCATCGCCACGGCACGCAGAAGAGTGCAAAGCAGAGGTTGAAGTAGACGCTATATGATCATCTGTAACCGGAGTTATTATGTGCTCCTCTGCAGTCGCCTGTTCTGAATGTGTAACGTTAACGGTGTTAGGGGTCTTCAGTTGCTTGACGTGCAGATGTTCGTCGTGTAGGAGCCATTTGAAGGGTTGTAGAAATGCTGTGTAAGAATGCGAATAGAAGTTGATGCCGAAGCTGAAGCGGTGCAACCTCGTTGTATACGAAAACTAAAAATGCAGTGGAGTGGTATGGAAAAAGCTTCCCCTAGCTATGGGCCGTGCTTTCTGGCAGCACGAAAACGTCGCTGTAGGAAGAGGTTACGCAACCAAAACGTTGAAGCGTTGAAGGTTAAAAAGTAGTGAAACACTGAGGTGTACTGGGCCGCGTAGTAAAGGCAGAAGAGAAGTAACTTGCGACAGCAGTTAACTGTCTAATATCAAAACTGAACTACGAAAAGGTAGAAATAGGTATGGAACGCTAAGATGGACTTGGCTGCGCAATAAAGGCAGCACGAGGAGATAAAATGGGTAATGCAAACGTTTAAGCAAATAGGCAGTGAAGTACTGAGGTGTACTGGGTCGCGTAGTAAAGGCAGTACACTTCAACTTACAGTGAAAACTGTAACGTGGAGGTAAAATTGTTGGGCAAACGATTGAGTAAATAAGTAACTTGCGACAACAATTAACTGTCTAATAGCAAAACTTAACTACGAAAAGGTAGAAATAGGTATGGAACGCTAATATGGACTGGGCTGCGCAGTAGACGCAGCACGCGGAGATAAAATGGTAATGCAAACGTTTAAGCAAATAGGTAACTTGCGGTAGCAGGAAGCTGTCAATTAATCCAAGGACAGATGCGTTAATGGCGATCAAATCAAGACGTGAGTGCGGATGCAGCCGCGCCTGAAGGTATTTAAAGGGAGCGTGACTTGTCATTGATTGGTGTAGCCTGGACAATGGCCATGACTTAGACCAATGAATGAGCTCACGCAAAATGGAAGATGCCAGCGCGCATTCACGCACGCGCGCATGATTTGGCAAGCGCAAGGCTTGTCCGTAAACGGGGTCAAGCTGCCTGCTGCATATGCAGCTTGGCTCTAACACACGTGATGCCGGTGATGAGAATGCAAGGAGCTGCAATGAAGCGTTTGCTCGTTTGGTTTGTGCGACAACGAAACGCCGCTAACCGTTTGCCGGCATTAGCTTTGAAATGGATTGGGAGGAAGCCCTGCTGTTTTAGCGCAAAAACTCCTCGTCATGTCTGGAATGCAGCCTGGGCTAGGGGAAAAGATTTAAAGAATTGGAAAATGGACTGGTGAGGGCGGAACCATTTTCACTCAGCACGTATGCGGCTTTTTTTTTTCAGTAAAGACACGAATAGAGGAAGTTATTATCTTGGTAAGAAGCAACAATTAAAGCAAAAGTGTTGACAAAGTCGAATATGTCATTTGTGGCTCAAAGTCAGATCTGGTAGCAGGGATAAAAAAGCCGAATTTCAATGGCCCTGCACCCATTCCAGAATTTGAGGTTAAATGTTTTCTTCCACTCCACTGCATGCACTGACCTGTTTCTTCCCGCACATAGCGTGACCTTAAATTAATCTGCATTTAGAAAATATCCAACCGGAAAAACATTTTTAAGGGTTGACTGATTGTCGATTTGCACTCTGTTTGGGGGGCGCTCAGAGTTGAAACTTCACATGGTGACTCCAAATGGCCTCCTCATAAATTGTTTTGGGTTTTATCGATTTTCCGCGCTGTTTAGGGGTTCGTGGTCATGAAACTTCTGGACAACACTTCTAATGGTAAACTCTAAGAGGGTGTCAAATTTGGTTGAAATGCGATCATTCCTTCTGTAAGCAGATTTTTTCGATTATCGATTTTTTCGGAACCTTAGTCCGAACTCAAAAGTCGGGCTCCGTCATGTTCTTACGGCAGCCATTTGCAAACTTGTGGTGAAAACCGCATCGAAATCAGGTGTGAAATGCGGCCTGGGCGAGGTAACAACACACAGACAGACACACAGACAGACAACATGAGAAATATAGATAGTAGATATATTTATTGGAGTAAATGATGAAAGCAACCTTACGACCAGTTAAATGTTTTTAAAACATTGTTATAACGAATGGAATTGCTTTAATAAAAGGATGCCATATCATAAAATAAATTATTCTGTTTGCACATCAAGTTACTGATCTGCAAGTTCTTAAAATATAGATTATTTTCCGAATAAGGCATTTCGGTGACAAAACAGATTAACTTTTAGTAAAAGTAATCAAGTATTTATGAGTATAGAAACCAGTCATTGAAGAACATTTTTTTTGCGTCGGTTCGTGTTTTTCTGTTCATGAAAATACACTTCACTCGAGTAGTGTAAATAATAAAATAGCCGAAAGCATTTTCAAGGGTTTGCACCTTTGAAGCGTTCTTTATAAATTTTATTCAAGATTGAAATGTGTCACTCTTTTTTCTGTTTAACGCAATATTGTCGACTTTCAAATAAATATATATGACTCATAAACAATGATAAAGCGTCTATGGAATCTATTGCACTTATAAATCTCAATTTCTCGAATTCACTATGCACTTCTTCAGTGTTTCATTTAGATTTAGGAAATTAAATTTCCTTTCAAATTATTTATATATAGGGTGTATCCGCGTTTTTGCCCACTTGTGTGAAAACACCATGAAACACACATACACGTACGTACGAACATTCACCAAAATACAAACTATTTACATTCACACACAAACACAAATGTTGATGTCTTTGTCACTTGTAAATTTGTTGTTTAATACATATATTTGTTGACATATATATATATCGGTCTTGTTTGTTTTCTTTACATCTTCGGTTTGACTCAACTTCAGTCCGCCATGCTCTTGTAGTTGGACCTTCTTCTAGCAGGAATAAACGCAGGTATTTCTAATTCATTCAACAACTCGTAAACCCACACGGTTCTCTACAGAACCCTTCAAAGTACAATCAGGTGTTCTTTATTACAGGAAAAATAATTGGAAATAGAAAACTCGTTACTTTCAGTTAGGTCTTATCCATCATGTTGTCGGTAATCTATTTACCGAAAACATGATGGATAAGACCTAACTGAGAAAGTAACCTTTTGTTTTGATGGATTCACAGTATGCTTTGCCCTTATTAATTTGCGCCACAACCCTGCGACTGAACATGGTAATAAAGTAAATGCAGTTTAAGATGCATTTTTTTGCTAATTTTATACCAAATGCAAGGCTCGAAATCCACTTAAGATAGGAGTTCACTGCTAAAATGATAATCCTGAATGAGGTGAGGTGTATAACCACAATTTGCATAATCATGAATGAATGTGCATAATGTGAATGCAAGGTGGTTGGAAGATTATGAGGATAAGGAGGATAGAAAACGATTAACCATTAACTTGAAGAGATTAAGATTGCAGTGTTCAGAGAAGCACGGGAGTTTGTTCCACAAAATGTTAGTTCTTGGGAAAAAATGAGTGGAACTTTCTTCTTGCCATTGGGACACGGTGGAAATGAGGGTGATTCGACTGGAAGTGGGATGGCATTTCATACCTGTAAGGATCTGAATTGTGGAATTAAATAGTGGCGCTCATTTGAACATTTGCGATTGGAATACCAATAATCTTGCAATGTTGTACCTTTGGAGACAGAAGCTGCCGAGTCTCAACAATAAATCTGCGTAATTGATTTTGAATTATGCCAAGGCTGGAGATATGGTAGCAATATTCCATTTTTGGTTTAATGATAAAATCTAGCGGAATGAGCCTGGTGCTTCCTGATGCAGTAGGATAAGCAGACCATTTTTCAAGCATCCTTAACAATTGACTGGGTAAGTGACCATTTGATGTGTCAATGAAGAGAAAAGTGAAAAGATATAAATATATAATTCTTGCGAGAAAGATTGTCTAGCTCGATACAGTGAACAGACCTGGAAATTGATTCAATATAATTGTTCCATTTCATGTCAGAAGAGAAAATGCAATGAGTCACTCTACTGGAGGTTAGCATCAGTCACGCTGGTGGAAGGTAAAAATGGTTCTTTAAGACAATTAAAATATAGCAGTTTCGTTTTGGAGGTTTTAAAGTCAACATGCCATCTCTTGCTCTTGTTAATAAGATTGGAGGTCATTTTTTATATCAGCTGCCAATCTGACCATATCGAACTTATCATTACGACAGGAGTAAACAGTTGTCATCAACATAGATACCGAGACGGAAAATGGGAACATCGGAAAGGTCGTTGACGAAAATTAGAAACATAGTAGGTTCAGGGATAGAGCGCAGGGGGAACACACGCATTAATATATAAAGATCTAGAAGAGTAGCCGTTAAAGACAACTTTCATTTCCCGATTTGATAAGGAAGATTGAATCAAATATTCGACCAGAAATACCATAACCCTTCAACTTGCGAAATCAAATACTGTTTCACTTTCGCAACGGTGAATGAATTTACTATTTTACTATGAAAGCATATAAGTGATGTGAATGGCAGATTAAATACAGTTTCAATTTGAAGTAAATAGTTAAGTGAGGTTAGATGTGGTGTCATCAAACTAACTAAATCATTTTAATCACTTTATTCGTGGCTATTCCTTCAGTCAGTAGACGTTAATGTTAATGATAAAGTAGTAGGAACTGTTTTATGGTTAGTTTAACATAATTTTCTCATTTTCTTATAGGTTTACTAAGGAGATTCTGTATACATTATAATTTAAAATTAAATGCAAATAAGAATTTCATTAGTTTTACCTATAGTGGCCGCAAGTTTATACTATATTATAGATAAATGACTAGAACATCATCAAATTAGTATTTATGGTAATAGGAGAGCGGACACTTAGTTACCAAACTAGTTCAACTTAGGAATTACGGTCCTCAGTATTTAGTTCTTAAGAAGTAGTACGTACATAGTTTTTTCTTTTATTATTTTGAACGGGTATTTGGAAATTAACGTCCCGTAAAAACAGCGTAATCCCAAGGGAATCAGTTTTTCTTTCGTCCTTTTTGCCTGAAAGAAAAAATAAAGTGCAATTTTTTTACTCACATTTTGTAAAGCTTTTATGCTATTTGAGAGACTGGCTATTTTTTAGCGATTGTATTTGACTGTGTATGGGTTGGGGAACGAGGAAAATACGTATGGTCATATGGCACTTCCAGAGGAATCAATCATTTTTTAACGTAGGGTAGATAGGTAAGATTATTATTATTTGTTTATAGGGTATAAAGCTATTAAAATAAATTTCTGCCCAGAAGCGGAGAGTTATATAAACATTTAGAAATTGTAGTAAATATTCTTCTTAGAAAACGCTACACATCTTCCGATGTGTCTATTTTTATAAGATCTCCGAGAATGTTGTACTCCAGATGTATCTTTATAGGAATTAAGTTTCATCAGATATGTCTTCTGCGGTAATAGCATCCACAATACGTGGTACTTTGATCTGGTTTTCGATAATGATAGTAGTTGCTACTTAGAAAAGTCAAGACTAAGGATCTTCAAATGAGTTCCTTATCCTATCAACTCATAACCACATCTCCCTTAGAAAGATTAGTGTCCATTTTCAGTTGGTGAATTTTTTGTTTCTACCTTTGGGCTTCGGTAGTAACAGTAACGGTTGGCGAATGACCCTAGTCTGTTGTTATGTTCCGGATTCCGAGAACTATTCGCATGATATCTAGCCAGTTCTGTTTTCTTGCTGTTATAGCAGCTTTCAATATGCTGTGTTTTCTCTCAGTCTATTAAGTCTGTCAAAGTCTGTGCAAAACATGGTTGACAGCTCATCAAAAGATTACTTACAAAATTGATTCTTCTGTCGTTGGTTACATTCAGCAAAAGGAACAGTGATTACAAAATTCATACGAAAGCTTCTTGCATTGAAATTGTTTCAATCTATCTGGTGACCCAGTCGAACTACATGAAATGCATCTAGCTAAGGAAGTCCGAAAGTTGAAAATAAAGTCTTTATGCTCACTTTTTTATGATTTATGGGTGAGTAGCTACTTTGCTAGTGTATTTGTCAAGTTTGTTTGTTTTAGTATACTGACAACGAAAGATGGCGGCATTTTGTTAATTTTATGAATAGGTGCTCCCGGAGGGACTAACCATTTTTACCGACTGCTAAGAGCAACAGATTCTTCTTTGTGCCTTTTATTATAAAACATTTTCACACATGCACACACACACACACACACACATATATATATATATATGTATATGTATATATACATATACATATATATATATATATATATATGTATATGTATATATATACATATATATATATATATATATATATATATATATATATATGTGTGTGTGTGTGTGTGTGTGTGTGTGTGTGTGTATGAAAAAACAACATACCCGCACGAAAAATTTAACGTACGTATAAATATATTTCTTCTACAGGTTTTATAAATACAGTGCTCAATGTTATGAAACAGAGCTATAAGTATATATTAGTCTAGATACATAATATCCAACGTCGATAGAACGACTCGGAGGTTCATGCAGTGTAACTTATTATTAGTTAATTCCAATATTTTAAGGAACAATAATTAAATAAACAAGTTTTAACACCAAATTTTGAATCATCACCACGAGAACGCGAATTAATGATCAGATTGTATTTACACCTAAAGATTACAGCAGTTGCATGAAACTCCGAGTCATGCTATCGACGTTGGATATTATGTATATAAAACTAATTTATATATATATATATATATATATATATATATATATATATATATATATATATATATATATATATATATAATATGATAAATATATGATAATATTATATGATCTAATTTTTCCAGATTTGTTCACCCGCATCTTGTTAGTAACCTAACACGTAGTAATAAGCCGAATTTTAACCTGATAATATCAGATAATTATCATAGAATTGTTTGATTTATGTGATTCACTGTATAACATTCAATCCGATTCACAAGTGAATTGATAAGTAATGAGATTATATTGAAAATTATTTGTCCTATAAAAAATAATTTCCTCATTAAGCTGCGATCTTTCTTATATATATATATATATATATATATATATATATATATATATATATATATAGATAGATAGATAGATAGATAGATATATATGTGTGTGCGTGTGTGTGTGTGTGTATGTATGTGTATGAAGAAATATACTCTTAAGGTGTGCTATATTTGTGGGATAAAGTATTCAATATCAGAAATAGAGCGTGTGTAAATATAAAAGTGAACATAGAAGTCAACACTTAGAGGCGACAGGCTGTTTCATGCTAGACGTCAGGCCACGATTGTTGTTTTTTCTCGGCTATTTATATATACAGGTCAGTGGTGCATTGTGGATAGTCTATTTTGGCGGTTATTTTGCCGGAAGTAGTTTATTTGTTTATTTATTTATTTGTTTATTTGGGTTAGATTATTTTGCTTGTTTTTATTTATTTTTATTTTTTATTTTTATTTCTTATCTTATATATTTATTTATTTATTTTAATTTTAATCCGTGTTTTTTAACGTAGTAAAAATTTGTATCGTTTATTTAATAGTTTTGTTTGGGTTTGGGAAGATAATTAAAGCTATTTATTCAATTTGGGGTCTTTCTTAGCTTTGTTAAATATGGATTCATTGGAGGAATTGTCAGAAAGCCTGCGGTTAATCGATTTTGGTATCTGTTTGTTTATAGAAGGCATGTGATTGGAAGATGTGTCTATATACATAGCTATAACTGTTATATAACGATAAAAAATATTACGTTACTTAAAAATCGAAAACCGAAAAGAGTAAATAAAAATATACATTATAATCAATAAATAATAAAAAAAACAAGTAAAATAAATTAATCTAAATTAATCCAAATAAATAAACTAACAAACCGATCCTGGTAAATTAATCGTTAAAAAAAAAACAAGTAAAGATAATCAATCCAAATTTATTTATAAACAAATTAAAAACTGTTCCCGCCAAAATAGTAGTTAGAATAAACTACAGCAATCAACACTTTGATAGCTCAATCTTTGTTGTGAAATGTTGCCTATTTCCTCCATTGCAACTAGATTGATTATTGCTTCATGTTTGTTTTGAATGATAATATCAAAATTTGGTTGTTCGTCCTGTTCGATTTTACTTCCTGTTATAATTGTAAAAAAAAGCCCCCCAAAAACGAATTATAATAATTTACATTATTTACCTTGTTCAGAATGTTGTTCTCATCTTTATTTCCATATTCACGACGTTTCGGCCATTGTTGTTCCGGCCTTCTTCAGGAGTTTCGAACTGAACACTTTATTTCGTCCACCGAAATAGATTGTTTCACGTGCCATGCTTCTTCCAGATGTCTCAGTTATCTCCCTTTTTTGTTCACCACAGTAGTGTGAAATCTTTGACAAAGATCGAGCAGAAATTTGCAAAACATTTTATATTTCAAATTCTGAACAAAACCAAACATTCAAATTATATAAAATTCACCTGATAGCAAATTCTCCCTCATTCTCTCCCATAACTTCCCAGGATCTTAGAAACGCTACATGGTGGTTTCCTCAACAAGATGCCTCCACTTGATCCGGTTATTAGCTAGCATAAAATTTTCTCCGGTTCATTGGACGACGTTGTCTGAACATTTCTTTCCTTAGATTTCCCTTTCCTCTTTGTACCGTTCCCTCTAGGGTGGTCTTGGAGAGGCCTCTTCGCAATCTGGTTACGTGGCCATACCACTTCAGCTTCCTTTTATAGTGATCAACACGTCTTTATAACCATTTATCTAATGCCTCACATTTTTACGCACCTCATTTGAAGTATGTAATCTCTGCAATTTCGATCCTTCTGTTGGGCCCATGACAGGCATGAATACAGGAGAACCGACATGACAAGAGGCTGCAACAATATTTTTAGGGTGAGTTTTTGTTTCTCTAGATCGGTTTCAATTTGTATCATCGAGGTTGTAGTCAATGCGATTCTTGCATTGACGTCTGGCTTGGATCCGTCTTAGTCGACCATTGCTCCAAGGTATTTGAATTGTTTCACTGTCAAATTATTAACCGTACTTTTGCAAATTACTGGGATTAGTTAAGACTCAATCGACATCATTTATTACGTTAACTGTAACCTAAAGCAACAAAAAAGCGGCAAGCGGTAAACAAACTGAAATTAGGCTGTTATTAAATGTTACTAAAATGTATGATGCTCATTTAGAAATACGGATGTACGAAATTATGTTGATATAGAGTATAAATATTTAAAACATCTCGTTTTCCATTCAAACTATTGACATAGATGTCCAGAAACTGATTATTCCGATGTGTGCCCGGCTGTGTGGAATAAAAACGGATGTGAAACAGACGAAGGAACTTTTGATCAGAAATTAAAACTACATTTGTTGTCATCACTACAACTTCCCCATTATTAATATTCTTAATTCTCCGAATTATTATTAGGTTATTTACATATTAGGTTATTTACATATTTTTTTATTAACATCATTTTGGACAGAAGATTCGGTTTCTTGCAAAATATTATAGCGTATGTGGAATAGGAATTTACTATGTGATGATCACCTTATTTAATTATTATTTCATTATTAAATTAATGGAAATGCTATTGTCACTCACAAAGACATATTATATGTCCAAAGAGAATCTTCTTTATATTCACGGTGAGGCAATTAAAACTATTTAGCGGAATAATTAAAGTCATTATCATTACCTGAATTTTTATAAGATTTTTCTCTAAAATTCGTTTAGCTTTAAAGAATTTTTTGTTTATAGATAAAAAAAATTGCAATATGAGCACTGGTAAAAAAAATGACGCTGAAGACCATAGGTTTATAATACCCAGAAATTCATACACAGATGTCCTCAAGGACATATGACACAGTGGATAAAGGTGTAAGTTATATCCAGTGACAGGACCCAAAGTTTGTGAGTTCAATACCTGGTTAAGGTGGTGGAGAACTTGGAGAGGAGAATTAACAGGAGATAACTGATATCCATTAGACGTAATACTAGAAGCGAAATAAAGGGTTCAGTTCGACATCCCAACCACCTACAACGGCCGAAACGTTGTGATAAATATGGCAACAAAGATGAGGATGATTATCCGAGCAATGTAAATAATGTACATAATACCTCACCTCAGAAATATAGGCATATACTAGTCTATTTTCATTACCTTAATCTCAGCCGTTTTTAACAGTTTTCGTTAAAATATGCAAACATAACAAAACAAAATTGATAATATGCCATAAAAGATTTGACATTTGTCACATTTGTAACATTTCATGCTTTTGAAACGAAAAGACTAAAAAATGAAAATGATTTTTAGTTGATCGTCTTCAGATTGTCTGCAGAAAATTGTCATGGATTCCCTTTTGATCTATTTATTATAACAGAAAAGAATAAAGAAAGTAAATCTGGAAACATGAATGTTAGCGGAAGAAATCAATCAGTATAAAGTTTAGACAACGAAACTACTATTTAGTTTAGACTACGAAATGTGATACTTATTCTAGAAGTAGAATAAGTAGCACGTTTGATTTCCTTGTTAACTATTTCCACATATGGGAAGTGCTACTTGCACTCAGATGTGCGTATTTCTTCTTAATATTTCATATATTGTCAGCCATCTTACAGTTTCAAAAGATAAAAAGAATAACTTAATAAAGCTATAATTGGATTTTTAAGTTGCTTACTGAAAACTTGTTAATTTTTCCTATGACTAAAATTAATAGAACGTCAGTATAATTGAACATAAAGATTAGTCAAACAGTCGTTAAGTAGTTTCTGTTCGCAGTTCTTATTTGCAAGCGTATGTGTGTGGACACACATATGCACTCATTCCCGCAACTGTTTCGATACGTAAGGGCATTAACCGCGTGCGTGTTTATAAATTTATATAAGTTATAATTTTTATTGACTACATTTCTAAATGTTAGTTGGAGTATTACGTTGGGAGGATGGACTCTGTGTTGTAATGGAAATGAGAAATCGGAAAGCCGTGTTCGAATTTCGTTACATTCACTTACGCACAAATATATCGTTGGTAAAGATATGAATCCACCTCTTCTCCCCCATCAGCTATGGGTTAAATAGCAGGACAGAGTGGGTCCTATTGTCTTGGTTGACAACCAGTCTACTACAGAAAGAAATGATAACCTACCGCAGGAAAATCTTCTGCCTTGTCAGTCATGAATCGAAAGAGACATGACTGCCCAAGCATGTATCACGTGATGACTGATTACGTTGGGAAATTTTAGTTTTAGTAATTATTTTCAAAGGAAATAAAAGTACAACAAAGAAATACCTAGAAAATCTGTAGATTTTAAAAAATCCCAAAATGACAGGAAAAAGTATTGTTTTTGGTCGAATGATCTTGCAATTTATTAGTTTTTTTAGTGAGGGAGGGGGAGGGTTAGGCACGTGTCTGTAAATAGTGGAAAGAGTGGAAAGTCCATTCGTCGGTTTCGCTACGAGTGTTTGCAATATTTTTTATTGTTTGTTAAGTTGTCATTTGTTGGAAACGAACCTGGAAGAATCTATTATTTGGTCATTTAGTATTTATATAAGTCTTTGATATTAACAAATTTGTAATGTAAATTAATAAAATAATCGCAAATACAAATTCACAATGTGTATTAATGTAAGAATGTTATTTGAATGCGTGGAAGGCGTATGTGACTGAATGTGTATATGTGTGTAAGAAGGAGTGCATAACCACGGAAGTCTTTTCTTACTAATTAAGTATATAAATTTGCTTAATTTTATTAGCTTGATTTTTTAGTATAAATTTATTGCCCGTAGGTATGAACTTTTACGTGAAATGATTGGGCGATTGTCTGAGCCTTAGCTTTCAAAATAGATGCTATATATTCTGGCCGGTCCAATTAATTGTCATTTGTTATCTTTCTGTTTATTCACAAAGGAGTATTTGTACGCACACATTTTATTTAACCCCTTTAGATAAGCAGAATATAAATTTGTTTTCAATTTTGCTTGCTAGCGATGTTTGATAGAATTAAGCTTTCCCTAAATTAACTAAACATTACTGGAAATGTTTGTGTTTATTTTGTATACGTGTGTGTGTGTGTGTGTGTGTGTGTGTGTATGTGTGTGTGTGTGTGTGTGTGTGTGTGTGTGTGTGTGTGTGTGTGTGTGCAGAAAGATGGGGAATTATCGGGTGGAAGAATACAAGAAGAGATTGTAAATCTAAATACTATTTGGCAAAATAAGCTCTTAGCAAAATATAGTTTTCATTTAAAAACAATTGTCAAGTAAATTAGAATTACATAAGTCGAGCTAAATTTCTTATCTAGCATCAAAGTCTGCTTGCAATGCTTTAGCATCTGATAAATTTAATGTTCCATGCCAATGATGTTTTTCTTGGATAGATTCAAATCAGCTAACAAAAACTACAGACCCTCCGAGGCCAATCTGCAATTTAACACATTCATAATGAATTAATTGTTAGTGCCCGTATCATTTGTACGAAAAAATAAGCGTATACAATATGTGTTACAGATTTTAGGTCATTTAAGTTTGGTGATAAAATTGCGAGAGGAAACTGTCGTCAATCGATTCGAATTTGGAAATTTTAATAATCAATTTTACTATAAAACCTATAAGTAACAATCTCACTGACTCGATGGATACTTAAATAATTTTAATAAAAAAGGCATTGTTAGAACTTTCCACAATAAACAATACACACACCCACACACAAAGTTAAGAAGATCTATTCAAAATCCAAGATTATTAATCTTGCATTTAGGCACTTTCCTAGTTTGCGTTAAGCAAAATTAACATTGATGAATTTAACCCGACAGTTGTTTGTTTCTTTTTGTTCAGGAATAAATGGCATGTGCTGATCTTAGTTGTTATCGCAGTGTTTCGGATGTTGTGTTCTCTGGTTTATTTCCGGTGTTTGTCAAACCGGGCAGCCTTCAGAGCATTTCGAATTGAATCCGTTAGGTTATTCTCGTCCCGTTGTCTATGTCTAAGAATATGTCCTCTTGTTTTTATTTAGTACTGTTCAGTTATTGTTTGTTCTTTTCAATCAGTCTCTACTAGACTGCTCAAGGATTGAACTCACAATTACTATGTCACAAGATTCACAAACCACCGCATTAATCAGAAATTCATACAGAAATAATAGCAATAAAATGTGATCGTCTCTGGTTTTCGACGGCCACTCACTTAGTGGAGTGGGTGAGGGAATTCCATAATAATATTTCCTTCCATCACAAAGGAAATGCTAAAAAAATATTTATTTATGAATACATGCATGTGTGCAAAATAGTGATTTTGAAAAGGAATTATATTTTTCATTAAAATAACATAAGCACATTATATAAACGGTTCTTAAAATATCTGAATTCCATTTCTGTGTTATTAAACTTTTCGTTTTGATGATAATGTATTGCGACGAGTTTCTCAATATCCACGTCTATTAACATTTTACCGTCGAAGAAAAGTTAAATAATCGAGGCATTAAAGAATCTTCACGTCTCTTGTTCAAAAAAGGCGATGAATGGCAAATTGTGTCATTATTCATCTAATTAAATGTTCATTATCTACTATTGAATATTTTAATTGATCGAAATGCATTATTAACTGATTGTGAAAAGATCTACACTAATCAAGAATGACATTAAATATGTATGCAAAAATCAGATTATATAAACCATCAACATTTGTGTATTGTTTCTTCTAACATGTCTGAAAGCACACTTATCATTGACAGTTTAATTTCATATCTACAACGAGATCATAACAAATACTTCAGGTTATTGTTTATATATTTCTCTAATTATGCAGAACTAGCGTGCAAAAGAATGAAGTCAATATCCAATTAGGAAGGTTTGATCCACAAAAGAAATCATAATACATTATTAAAATCAATTCATTTCTTAAAGTTAAATTCAAGTAAATGTAACTCAAAGAATAATAAATTTTCAAGTCGAAATTATGGTCAGATGCATTACGACGAATGACTAATGCATAAAGTGTGTTGTTTGTGAAAAGATCTCTTTTTGTGTTCATATAATCTTTTATTTAAATTCCTCGAAGTTTCCCTGATCTATTTTTTGTGGGTGACATTTATTGCAGGCTATATGTTTTTTTTATTTTTTTACAATGATATTCAACCTGTACAAGGCCCAGGAGCCATTCGAGGTAGAGTAAGAGGCATAGTTTATGCGGGTATTATCTGGAGAAGATAACAGTTAACCCTAAACTTGAACAGGTTAAGATTGCAGTGATTGGATATGTATGGTCGTGGGATTCAGTTTCACAGGTCAGCGGGTCGTGGGAAGAAGCTCCTTCAATGGAATTTATATGTAACCAATGGGATACGAAGAGAATGAGGTTTGCTACAATGTGCGTCGCGTGGCAGGTCTTAGACTTGAAGGTAAGAAATGGTGGAACAAAAGAATGTAGTCCGTCTGTACACTTTCCACTTTGGAAATAGCGATAGAGAAGCGAGAAGCTCGCGATGTTTCGTCTCTAAGAAAGGGATTGTAGAGTGAAAAATAATTTGTCACCCTCAAGGACGTGGAGACGCTTTTGGACTCTATCGAGACTGGAAAGTGAAGACTGGTCACATGCAGCAGTAGTACTTCATTTTCAGTTTGACCCTGCTCTTGTAAAGCTGGAGGATAGCGAAAGGAGTCTGGTACTTACTGCAGCGCTACAAGGACCAATCATGTACGTTCAGGAACCAATCATTTTTCCTGCATCTTTAGCCATGGATCGTTTGGACGAGTTCTACTTGAGGTCTGGGTTGAGTTTAAGTCTCAATAGGCGCTCAAGGCACGAGTCCTCCCCGTTAATCAACCGTTAATCGCGACTGGTGAAAGTTTTGGGTCCGATCGGCGTTGATGGAATGTCAGTAGTTTGGTTTTCGAGGCATTGAATGTGATCCTCAGCCAGTTTTTCCCCCGCTGAGCTGTTAGAGCTGCCAAGCTCTGGTCATCTAGTGTTTTGGAGGTACTCCATATATCGTTATATCATCAGCATAAATATTCACAAATGATCGAAGTATATTTTTGGTATATCATTTATGTAAAGTTGAAAGAGGGTTTAACCGCGAGCGAATTCTGGGGTACCCCTGTGTTTATTGCTGGGGCCTCTGAGAACTGGTCGTAAGCAACTACCTTCAGGGACCTACCAGATAGGAAGGACTTGAGAAGACTCTTCCAGTGATTCCATAGCGAGAAAGCTTGTGCAGTAATCCTTTATGCCATACCTTGTCAAAAGCCTTTGAAATATCTAACGCGATCGCCCTTTTTTTATTTTTCTTCTCTCTCTGATTTGGTAACACATTTTTATATATAATTCTTTTCAGTTGTAGTTGTGATCATTATCGATAAGACATTTTATGAGTCTAGTTTTATTGAGATTATTTATATCATTCATTCTTCTATTTACATGAATTTGATGAACTTTCCTCTTAGCAATAAATATGAAATAATTAGGATATTGAAAGAGGTTAAAAGTATTTTCAATGTATTTCTCATCGTGTAATCGAGAGCTACAAATTCTAATGATATTATAGCATCCGATAATTATTCCGGAATTCATTTCATCGTTATGGTGTGAATAGAAATTTGAGATCATTTTTATGAGTGGATTTACCAGAGGCACTTAGTTTTAGGTCATTATCAATACAGTTTAATATGAAAAGCTCTTTATTGTTTGTTTCTGCTTCATAAGTAAATTCTATGTTATTTCATTTACTTACAAGATCAAGTAATATTGTTTTGCGGGGCTTTTCTAATAAAGCATCATCAATATATTGGAATATGCTGATTGTTTACGTAAAATATTTTGAAAAGATCCAGATTCCAAAACTCTATGACAAGCTAAAACTCTGTGAAAATTAATGGATACTTCAAAAGTGATATTGTGTTCTTGCAGGTGTTATACTTTGGTCTCTAAAATAGATATTGTTTTAGAAATTAGTCTTTAGAAGATTATTGATTTATTACAATTTGTTTGTGCCAAATCCTCTGTTATTTAGAAGAATTTGGGGATTATTTTTAAATATTTTATATTAAGATATCTATTTTTAACTAATGCGATGCTACTGTTGTGAAATAATGAACAATATCCTTTTCTTTAAAACAAACATATATCATGAAAACATGTCTTTTCTTATAAACTGTGTTAGTTCAAGAAGAATTTCGATATATTTTCAAGAATATACAATAAAGTTTCATTGAAAATCTTATGAAGTCTTTAGTTGTTCTTGTTCCGAAATCAAGTCGTGAATTAAACTTGTGAGATAATAAAAATATTTTAGCTTTTGTCGCTTAAAATTAAATTAAGTTTTTTTGATTTTGTTTAAAATTTTAGTTAACAACATTCAATAGAGTAAGTGAAATTCAATACGGATGATTCACTTTTATAAAAATATAATAATTTGATGAATAAGGAATTATAACAAAAAAAAAGAAGGGAATATTGAAAAGGATATTGTCAGAAAAAGAGTAACAGGACAAAATTCCAGTCTCATATATAGAGAAAAACAAATTTAACATTAAAATTTCAAAGAACTTTTTATTCAAATTTTAATTTAAATGTCAAATTGAGACAATAATAATATCGAATATATACACTTATATGGAAACTTATTTCGCGAATAAGCCCTTAATTCGGCATAATTAATATATTCGTATACGATCTCTGTGAGTTATTTACATTTTGGTGCAAACTGTAAAAAACAGACTTTCTTCAAATAAAGTCAGGTTTTATCATATACTAGGACTTCCTAACTATAAAATATGTGACCGTATCATTACTACAAACGTTTTTTTTTCGATTTAGTATGAATTTCTGTTGCAAATAGAGTGGATCTATAAATGCTGGTTGTGTTGAAAAGATTGATGTGGCTGTGTGTTGAATAGCATTTAACAATTATACATTTTTGTATCAAGGAAAAACAATGGAAAACCGAGTTTTGTTTCAACGATAAAATATATATTAAAATCAACAAATACAAAACATTTTTTGTAATGTGTGAAACAATAAGAAAGGAAAAGTAGTTTCCCTTTATCTGTTAGCTGAAAGATTAAATGTAAATAAGCAAGATTTCTGAAAGAATGTTCAAAGTTCTGTATTACATAGAATTATGTTTTCAGAAGAACATGCAATTATTCAGTTGTGGATTATATATAACTAACAGAGCTGTTGCAACTTGGCTTGTTACATAGAACTGATGGTGAATGATATTTAAGTTCTGTGTGCGTGCGTGTGAGTGAGTAGAATGAATAGTCTGTGTAGACGCGTGTCAGTTGCTGAGTTCTACTGAGTTCTGCTTCTACTGTCTATTTTTGGAACGAATTCTGGTTTATATAACTATGGGTAGGCTCCCAGGACAACGGCGGGAGAAATTTCGAGAGCACAAATATCTGATTGGATGAAAAATATCTGATTGGATGAAAAATTACCCAATCGGTGATTTTATAACAAAAACATGTTTGTGAATTAACAGTAGGAAAAATTCAGTGTGGTGAATGCGATCAGTAAATTGTCCTGTAATAGTTAGTATTTATTATTTGACCAATCACAAATGTAGGCGTGTCAAACATAGTAGTAATCGCTACATCACTCCCCCCAGATTGGAAAAAGGGGATTAAAACAGGTTTTTTTTTCAATATGTGATGTAACATTTAAACTTGCGAGGCCAATGGACCTCTGTTCCTTTCTTTGTATATTGGTGTGCAGGTGTTTCGGGTTGCTGTTGTATATTGCTCGGTGATGTCGGTGATTGCGATGTTTGGTTGGGTTCAGTACTCCGTTCTATGTAAGCTGGCTTAAGGCGATCAATCGAAATGTTGGATCGTCCACTAGGAAGTTGAACGGTATAGAATTTATTATGCCGAGCAAGGACGCGAAACGGACCTGAGTAACTCGGGGTGAGTGGCTTTCTAACTGCATCTTGTCGAATAAAGACAAAGTCGCACTTGTTCAAAAAGGTAGGAACGAAGATATCCTTAGTTTGAAACCGAGTAGGCGTAAAGGCTATAGACATCCTACTCTGTAGATATTGGATAAAAGTTGAAGAAGGGTCTGAGGCTGAGCTATCAGACAGAAATTGTCCTGGCAAAACCAATGGTTGTCCAAAAACAAGGTCAGCTGGTGAACATTGAAGGTCCTCCTTAACTTGTGACCGGAGTGAAAGCATTACCAAGGGTAAATTGTCCATCCAGGATAATTGGTTATTAGCATTGAAGCTAGTTAATGCGGCCTTTAGCTGGCGGGGAAAACGTTCAACAAGGCCATTAGCACAAGGGTGATATGCTGTGGTAGCTATATGTCTCACTCCAAGAAGATTTATGAATTCCTTAAAAAGTGTTGACTGGAATTGTGGGCCGCGATCTGTTGCTATCACTGATGGGCATCCAAAAAACGAGATCCAGTTTTTCAGTATAGCCTTGACAACAGATTCAGCGGTCGCAGATTGGAGAGGAATTGCAACTGGCCATCTAGAAAATCTGTCGATTATTGTGAGAATGTATTGATGTCCGTGGGCTTCCGGTAAGGGACCCACCAAGTCGACGTGTAGATGACGGAAACGGCCGTCTGGCGTGGTGAAATTACCAGGCGGTGACTTGATATGACGATGGATTTTAGTACGTTGGCAAGTAATACAACACTGAGTCCAGCTTTTAATGTCGCTGTTCATGTTAGGCCAGACAAAGCGTTCGGAAATCATTTTTGTCGTAGCTTTGCGACCGGGGTGTGAAAATGAGTTAAAATAATCGAAAATCTTCCTTCGCATGCTGATGGGTACCAAAGGTCTGGGATTGGAAGTGCTTGTGTCACAGGCGATCAACTTTGCATTGAAAGGCAAGGGTTTTTGTTCAATTTTCAATGACCAATCTTGCAATGAGTTAAATAGAGTGACGTCCCTTACTTGTTTGTCTGCTAAAATTTCCATATCCAGCTTTTCTTCAGTGGTACTGTGTAAGGAAGCTCGCGATAGCGTATCGGCGACAATGTTGTCGTTGCCTACTATTTGCCGTATATCAGTAGTAAATTGCGATATGAAATCCAGCTGTCTATAATCGCGTGGATTATATCTATCTGATTTTGTATGGAGGGCGAAAACTAAAGGTTTGTGATCGGTGAAAACAGTGAAGTATCGACCTTCCAAAATATATCTAAAATATTTTATAGAAAGATATATAGCAAGCAATTCGCGAGAAAAAGTACTATATTTTTTGGGGGTGGAGGGGTTGAAGTAAGCTTAACCGAAAAAAAGAAATTGGAGTGGTTTGTTTCTCTGAGTGTTGATGTAAAACAGCTCAAATCGCTTCCGATGACACGTCAGTAGTTAACGAAAGATTTGTTGTGCTGTCATCGCGTAAGTAAGTTAGCTTCGTGAAGTTCGCTAAAGCATTGCGTGAATTAATGAAAGCAGTGAGAGCTTCGTCAATTAGTGTTATTGCGACGTTTTTTTTCCTTGACCTTTTCGACTAAGAGTGAAGAAAGACGAAGTGACACAAAAATTTCATCCTGGAGGCAGAATGATAAAGACCAAGAAGGGAGAGCAATTTCTGCTGCCACCTGAAAAGCATACATAATAAGGAACTGAAACCTGTTAATAGAACTGTGTTCTATAAAATATAAATCGTAAAAGTCTCCGTGACGCCAGTGTTTTGAAATTGCCAAAGTTACCTTCGCTCTCTTATTTTTTTCGTCTTTCTGTTAGGTGAGTATACCTCTTTTTTTTCAGAGATTAATTTCCACCTTATTCAAAGTTTGTATTACCTTCTCAATGTGTTTCCTTTTTGAAGATTGTTTCAAATCTTTCAAGGTAATTTATATATTTTTATGTTAACTGCCTCACAAAAGACGCTTAAAAGGAATTTTTGTGCTAGCTTGTCTTGTAAAATATTGTATTTTGTTATGTTTTATTAATGTTTTGTAATGTTTTATTAATGTTTTGTAATAAACGTTTGTTTTTTTTTTTTAAATTTCACGTCGTAGTTACGAGTCTTGTTTTTCTATGCGACTTTGTCAATGTTCGCAGTAAGAACGGAAACATTCTCTCTTATTTCATTTTCTCCCAGAAAAAAATCTTTTTAACTTTAATTATTTTTATTAAAAATATGGACTGGAAGAGAAAACGAATTATCGTTGCAAAATTTATCAAATTTTTACATATTAGCTGAAGATTCCTTTTAAAATTCCTATTAAAACCCGGAAAATACTCTCGACGTAAGATTTAACATTATTAGATTATTTTGTAGGGAATATTTTCTACCATTAATTTTAATGGTTTAGGATAAATTTACAAGATTATTAAAATTTGAAAATCAAGACAATTTTAAATTTTTATACTGAGTGTGAAAATCTGAAGAAAAATATTGTGACCTTTAATGATCGTGTAATTAACATTTTTGTTGAAGAAAAATTTAAATATTAAAATGAACCTGGATATTTTCTGTAAAAAAACTGTGTACTATATTCTTTAAAATAACGACTTTTCCTAAACGACACTACTAAACGTTTATTTAACGCGCGGTCGCTGTTTTTGTCGTTTTTATACCTTACACACATAAAGTAATAAATGATGTTAGCTAACCAGATTTCTTCAAAGCTTGTGAAATTCTGTACCATTTGAAGATGAAAGGATAAAGAGTAGGAATTCTTTGCTAATAATGATTGTAAATATCAGAAAAAATATACATTTTATTCTAACAGCGCTAAATGCAGTCCTGTTCACAAAATCCAATCCCAGAAAAGATTATAAGTCGTATCAAATGAAACCTCTTTTTTTAATGGTTTATAAATTCATATTTTCATCATTAGTTGTTCGTGATTTACTTTGTCAATTAAATATTCTGATTTTCAAATTGTATTGATAATCTGATTTCATATTATGGTAATATATATTGATAGATATCTTTTTCTTTTTTCTTTTTTTGATAAAAACATCAGTACTTACTCATTCGGATATCATTGTCAAATCTTGTCATACGATGAATATAAGCGAAAGAAATTAATAAAAAAAATCACACGATTACAAACAATAGTGATAGATTTTATTAATATTAATGGCTTTATATTCGGGTAAGTATAATTATCTTGCTTGTTACAATCACAAAGGTTTGGTTGTTGCACCCTCCAGCCTTCAATTCATGGGCGTAGATTGTTCTCATACCGTTTTCTAAGTTTAAGGGAGATAACTCGTATCAATTAATACTTTCCAAAATATTTTCCCTGTGTTTCTTCCATTGAGCCAGGGTATACGACATCCTCGACTTTCATTGCGACCAATGTCAAAGGTTCTCCGAAGATGTAAAAAACACCGGAATTTATTAAACTTTTTGTTTTTTTACTGAATATCGTTGGACTAAAGAAGTTTTTTCGAACTATAACTTCGTCTAACTTTTTTAAATTACAACTGTTAGTGAACCACATATATTCTAACCAACGCTTTAATACAAGAAGCTATGTGTCTTTTTGACAAACAAGTGGTGCAGTTTGGCGCCTTCAACCAAGTGTACTCAAATAGTGGACAAATTGAGTGTCTAATCAGCGGCTTCTAGCGGCTGTTTATCTTCATGAGGAGATAAAAGAAGGCTGGAGGGTTCAATGACCGAAACTTTGTATATAAGGACTAAGATGAGTTTTCTAGTTGGAATTCAGTGGCATATAATATATTTATTAAATTTTCAGATATTCTAATCTGAAAAAAAGCCATGGATCAATATATTAACAAAATGAATTTCTTTTAATCAAATTTTGATTACATTTAAAATCTTGTACGAAATTATTTTTATAAAATCATAATGACTTCGTATTTAGTAACTATAAATATCGACAACTATATCTGGAAATCAGATGAAAGACTTGAACATCCGGAAACTAAGCATAACAAGATGAAAAATGCCGTATTTCCAGCTTAATGAGATTCCAGCTTCAGATATTCTCCGCCCATTAAATGCTTGCAAATAACTTAGGAGACTGATGTTTTTCGAAATTTATAAAAAGAAAATATTTGTTTGTAATCACTGGAGTAAATGTTTCTGCTTTATCATCGTGATTGAACTACGATGTAAATGACAGGCAAACACTGCAGATTTGTAATCAGAGCAAAATTCAGGATATATCTTATTTAAAAAAAAGCAAAAAATAAAACTCAATCTAGTGTAAAATCGTCTATTGCCAGTCAATTACTTTAAAATTTGCGATAACTACATGATACATTCTTTACTGAAGAAGACTTGATAAATGAAAATTTATGTCCGTTAGTTGAGGAATGTATCTACCATTTTCTTCCATCTGATGATATTTTTAAAACATCCTTTTGTTCAATCAGTCTTGGAATTCTGGATTCATGCTAGTGTGTTTACTCAGGTTTTCTGATATTTTTTGACCGTGATAATAACCGTTGAAAGAAGGTGATATTTTTGTAGCTTATATCATCTTATATTCTCAAGCAAATTGCTATTCAGTGTAACCTGCGCCCAAATTCCGTTTCAATATTTTCTCAATGAAAGTTTATTTTGTATATTGTTAAGATTCATCACCGGAAAAACGTATTTTGTTGGTGTGCATGCACGTTTCGACTTTACTTCTGTTAGAGAAAGATACTATATTGGGTAACTGTGGGAAACGATATTAAATTTTAATCACTGTAACTTAATATCTATGGAAATAGTTCTTTGAGCAATAGGCGAAAATTGGTAGACGTAAGCAAAATAGTCAATAATATTTTACTAAATTTGCGTGTATAAAAGTGTTTGGTTTCAATAGAGTTTGCTTTCTAGTAAACAATCAATGCCAATGAGCAGTAAATTTGTTAATCACGTAAACAAGAAATCGTTGAAAAATTTCTCTTTAATGTTTTTAGGGTACTAATATAACCAAGAATGAAGACGTATAAAGTCCCAAGAGACCAATTCTCCAACGCGATACATTCTCACGACAATTGAAGATGTTTTATCAAGTCTATTTCCTGTGAGCCTATCAAGTAAATATAAATAAAAATGGCACGTTCGAGAGAAGTAAACAATTTTTCTCTTCTTAATGATTGTGCGGAGTTCCACACTAAAAGCTTTCCTCTGTCGCTATCATAAAAGTTCTTTGAAGTTAATCACTAATTTATGACGTTTATTTAATGATGTATAAATATGATTTACGAAAGAAAAAAAAACAATTGTGAGAATTTCCCTTAAAGAAACAGTCAGAAATTGAATGCTGATTAAAAACTATAGAACAATATAATTTCGATTATATAAACATATAATATTTCTATTTTATATATACATATATATAAAATGAGTATAAATGATCTTACAAAAATATCCCAAATTTAATAATAACGAGGTTTTATCATCAAAATCTTTGTTATTATTAAAAGGAAATGCCAAAGGATTTTTTATTCTTAAATTATACTTTTTAAATCCTTCTTAGAACATTCAAAATTTTGATTACATTTTTTTTAATGAATTTTAACAAGAATTGTTTTCATTAAAAAAAAACACATTACAATAATTCATAAAGTTTTAAATCTTTTAAAATTCTGTATTAATTTGTAATGGTTAAATGATATCTGTCTATAAATGATATTGTTAATAAGTAAAAACTATATTTACTAACCATAAATGGAAAAGCGACGCTCAGTATTCTAAAAAGAATTGTGAATGTACGTGTGTGTGTGAGAGAGAGAGTAAGTAAACGTCTCAACTTTTGTAAATACGAACATTCATACATGGCATTATCAGAAAATAAGAGTGATAATTACAGTAAATTTAAAGCCCAAGTACCTAAAATTCAATAAAATATTAGATTACTGAATATAATTTCTTAAAATTTGAAGATTACTGGCTTGTTAAAAATTAAATAAAAAGGGGCTTACGATATATTCAAATAATTTCTACAGGTATGTCCCCCGTAGAAAAAATCCCCAAACAGAAGTCTATCGAGAGTGTTGTCAACACCTCATAAAAAAAACACTTCTGTTTAAAAATACTTTACTGGGAGACTTTAAGCTAAAAGTTATTTTTGTTTCAAATCAGATTAATTAAACTTTAAATAATCTAATCAAAATTTTTTTAGAAAAATGTACTTTATTTTAAAAATTTTTTTTAATAAGAGAATTGCGGATATGACTGATTTTTAGCAATTTTAACGATTTAAAAAAGCATTCCAATTAATTTTAATTCGGTTTGAAATACTGAAAAGTATTTTACATATTCTAAATATTAAATGTAATCTATTAGCTTGAAATTAAAAGTAAAATAAAAGCTTCGAGAAAGGTTTTTCACTTTTAAAAATGTATTTTAAACCTTAGGTATCACTTTTTGGGGGGGAGTTACCTACTTACCTATATATATATATATATATATATATATATATATATATATATATATATATATATATATATATATATATATATATATTAATGGAAATCACCCCAAGCAAAGTAGTAATGCCAAGATGTTACAATCTGTGAAAGAGGAACAGAAACATTGATAATGAGCAGAAAGAGAAGAGAGTAATCAGGGGAACAGTAGATAGCGATTGACATTGCCTTTAAATTTTTGCAGATTAAAGTTGGCTGGAAAGCATAAAACCGGAAGGGAGTTCCACAAGCGAGAAGTGCGAGAAGAAATTGTTTGAAGGCTATGGTAGCGTCTTCAGTAAGCATAGCATAGAAATATTTACCATATGGCAGTCATTAATAAATGTCATGAGAAATGACACCAAAGCTTTAGTAGCAGCTACATTAAGACAAAACAAGCCAGATAAAATGCCGAGAAAAATGCTAGAACATTGAGGAGATGAACTAAAATGAAAGTCATCGAATACTACAATCGTGAATTTTTAATCAGTGTGTACGTGTTATATATATATATATATGTGTATGTGTGTGTGTGTGTATTAAAATTTCAGATAGAATATATATGTAAAAGGACAATATGTATAAAGAAAAAAGAATAAGATTAGTTTCCCTTTTTTATTCATATATATATATATATATATATATTGTCATCCACAGACAGACTGTTTCGCAGCTCACCAGTGTGGCTAGACGTCCGGTTGCCTCGAGTTAGGATCGAAACCCAACTGAATTAGTGTTAGTCGGGGATTCTACCACTAAGCCGTTGACGCACGGCAGGGGAGAAGGAGAATTCAAGCGTATTTATTTTTAGATAAACACACATATATATATTATAAATTCACTGATTTAAAAATATGGTTACATCGCTACACAGGAATTACCATGTTTCAAAAACAGAAACTAAAAACTTCAAATTAAATTATATAATTAAATAAAAAGCATTAGTTCTGTTTCATCTCCAAGCGAATTTTGGAAAAATATTTATTCGTACAATAGTACAAAATGTGGCACAGGGGCAAAAGGGGGGTTGGGGAAAAGGACGGTCTTCTTCTGTCTTAATTTCTAAACTTAGCTAGCCGCAAACACTGACCCAAACATACCAACAATAGTCCTATCACCAAAACAACACATTCTCTCCTACCTTGCATACTACATCCAACATAATACCTCAATGTCACTATGAAATCCTAACTAGTCCCCATATGTACAGTTCAAAGTCTGTGGGGGGAGGGAAATAAAAACAATTTTAAAAAAAGCCCCGATGATTATTTACAATATGAATTAATACTATATACAAGAAAACAAAACAAAATAAGGTTAGTAATAAAACATTCCACAATCCCTAAATGTAGCAGAAACATTAGTTAACTGGACGGAAAAATGCGAGATTATTATAGTGTAAAAACATTCATTGATCCCAAGCGCTCACACAAACATGCACTGATTCAGATACAACAACAAATACGAAAAACACACACGCGAAACGAAAAGCATCCCGCATCTATCAGAGAACTGACATCACTGACCACCTAACGAGGGAGGGGATGAGGAATTAAACTAAAGAAAAATAGGGACAGAAATAAAAGGGGCCAATGAGCATACATACCCTAGCTAAGTTAACCGGAAAAAGGAAACTAAAGATTCAAACTAAACCTAAACTAGCCTAATATCGAGACGGGTTGCCTCAGTTCAATCCAGGAAGGGCAAAATCCTGTACCTAACCGACATCAAAGTGCCACTCCAGGTCCAGGTTTCTCCTATCTGTTTGCTTTTGATTTAATTATATAATTGAATTTGAAGTTTTTAGCTTCTGTTTTTGAAACATGGTAATTCCCGTGTAGAGATGAAACCATATTTTTAAATCAGTGAATTTATAATATTTATGCTCGTGTAAATTTACATTGAGCACTGTTTTGTAAAAATAAAAATATCAATAAGAACACCGGATTATATATCTTACTGTTCTTTCTTTTTTTATTTTAATATATATATATATATATATATATATATATATATATTAATCAGAATGAGGGATAAAACCACTTTTCTTTTCGCTATTCTCTGGTGTTATATCGACCGGAATAAGTTCTTCAACTTGGCCTCAAAGAATCTAAATGTTTTAAGTAAATAATGTAAAATTGATTGTTTTATTTGTTTTAATTTACAGTTTATCAAATCTCCTTGTGTCATTTAAAACGAAACAAATTCTGTAAGAATAATTCTTTCTTTTCGTATTTTTTAGGCGAGTGGATATTACATTAACAATCAACTGATGGAATAGGAAGGAGAATGTGGTTCGTTTGTCTAAGTGTACGTAGTCCTAGCTATGAGAATTAGAACTGTTGGCACTAAGGAATGCACCTCATCAGAATACTTGCCATAGAAATAACGGTAGAGTAGCAAACGATTTGCGATGTTTCATCTGTAAGAGTTGTAGGATGGGAAATAATCGCCTACAATGCCGCTTAAAAGCTTTTGAACTCTAAGTTTGGTAAGTGAGAACTGGGAAGATCCATCTCAGATATGGCTGCAGTACTCCGAGTTCAGCGTGATCTGATTATTATAAAGGTAGGGTGTAACAGAAGGAGTACAATGAGTGTTCAAGCCAAGTGGATTCATTGAGAGAACAGGCGAAAATTCAGGCTCTGACGATGATGAAGGTATTATGGAATTATTTTTAATTCTGTTGTAAACGTCTTATAAAGTGCACACGGTTGTGCAAATTGTTGAATGGAATTATTTGTTAATTGGTTTTCATAATCTTACAATTCAAAAAATAGAAATGCACTAAAACCTTATCAGTTACTAGCTAAACTTATAATATTTATTTTATAAATGTGCTTCTTGACTAATTACAATTATAATAATATTTATATTTTATCAAAATGTTTTCATGCATATTTTACTTAAAAAGAGTATCTTTTTTCTACGAAGTTTATGAAGCTAATAACATGTATTATGGATAACTCCCATTTTTTACTTTTCACCTATTTGGCTGCGGAAAAGTTTAATTTCCTTAGTAACTTTCAGCAAATTACACCCGCATTACTTCGACTTCAGGTTCGGCCTTGTGCCACATCTAAGCTACGCTTGGAAAATCACTACTTCGACTTCACGTCAGTTTAGAATAACAAATTATTTTCGTCAACGTAATTTCTACAAGTTTTATATTTAAAAGTATTAACAATTAAATATACTGGAAGTTGTTTGATGCAGTAAAATGCCTTTCTCCCATTTTACCCTACTTAACTGTTATCTCAACTTGACTGTTTGCTATTGTCGATGCTGCTGCCACTATTTAATTCCTGATATGCGCAACAGTTATCAATCGCTTGCATTTCATTTGACTGACATTTTAATCACGCCTTCCATCACGAAGGCAGACAGGTTGCCTCTGATTAAGATTTCTCCTCCTGACAATCTATGTTTTCCTTGAATAATGTGATCTGTGGTCGGCCTATAGCATTCTCTTCAATCTCACTCATTTATTGACGTCTATTTCCGGAATGCTTCAAGTTTTCACAAATGAAATATTCAAAATTAACTTTTATTCTGGTCCTGACATCATTACGAGCAACTGGCTTCTCAAATAACCATAATTAGTTTCTGTTATTCTCGACAAAGTTCCACATCAACGAACGATGTTATTTAGATTTTTTATGATATAATTTGTAATGTGGAAATCCATGAAGGAAATTAGTAGAAAAGTTATGCCAAGTTGAATTACGGCCTAATCTAAAAACAAAACAAAAACATTCATACAACTTTAATTTCATTTGGCAAGTCTATACAAGGTGGCAAAAGTTATACTTCTTGGATACTGCGTATAACGTAAACACAATTACACAAGTAAAATGAAAAAATGTGAAAATTACGTGGATGTAACTTCTAAACAAGTAGTTGACATTCGTTTGGAATTCACTTCACTTTGCTCCTCTCTTAGTGGTTGTAAAAAGTGTCTAAATCTTCAACATGCTTGCGCAACAACGTTGATATAAATTGTTGCGTTTTTCACTGTTTAAGAGCTAGTTTATAAGGCATAGTATTAGATTTCTTCTGTTTAGGGAAACAAAAATGAATGAAAAGCATCTATTCGAATAGAAAACCATGCAAATGAGAGACCTGTTTAAATGCATGCTTTTCTTTGTTTTGATTTTATAGATATTAAAGGAGACACCATCAGGTAATCCGCTTTTAATCTTAACGATATTTGTAGAAAGATACGAAAAATATGGGTGTATCGAATTGTTTTCAACATTGAAGATAAGGAAAATAAAAGTACAGTTCTAAAACTTGCGAAGACTATTTAGTTTCCCAGGAAATTTTATCAATAAAAGAGTTTGTTTCAAAGAAAATTAGATCAGACAAATACAAAAATAACGATTATAAAGAAAAATTATGTGTATTTAAAGATTATCTTTTTCAACTATTTTCTTTTGTTAATTGACAAATTATCAAAAGAAAAAGAATATTTAGAAAGTTTGAGGTTTTTAATAATTGGTAGAATTGCAAACCGTAAAAACCAAGAAGAGCTGTAAACGTTTTCCTGTGCAGAAAGAAGGGAGTTTTAGTTTACATGAGGTACTCAGTTAAATTTCTTACCCTTTTGCATTTTCAAAGAACGTTGATATTAATATGTTTGACATCTGCAAATACAGCGAAGGTTTAATTTGAATTGACTTTTGTCAGTAGAAACGATAATATAGTTTCGCTCTGTACGAGAAAAGTATAGAAAGAATTAAACGGCAAGCGATTATTTTACACGCACACACACACACTGTCTTTAGGAAAGTATTCCACATCCTTTATATATGTCCCCCGATGACCGGTTATACCTAACATGGAACAGGCAAGTTTTGTTTTCTCAACCCTGGCTTCACAAGAAGATCTGGTAACTGATAGAAGCATCGGAGTTATGGCCTCTTCTCAGATATGGTTTTGCACTTCAATTCAGATAGGAAGATTGCCTGGAAGAATTTATTTATTATACCTTTTTGTCAGCAGTCTATCTTGCCTACTAATGATATTCAATTGTACAAAAATAGGGAATTTTAAAGAAATACCTCTATACTATCCCTGCCACTTTTCTGTTCTGTCGGATAACTCACCAAACAGAAGTGTTGGTGCCATAGTTCTCCATCTTCGTTGGGTCAATAGAAATGGAAAGTATATGATACATCAAGTCCAAGGTAATGGATGGGAAACTTTTCAAGCTCACTTTTCCAAACCAAAGTGACTTTTGCAAAGCATGACGTTACCTGTTGAATGGATGACACGAATAAGCAATGAGATTTGCGTCGTCCACGACCAGAAACTCACTGACCAGCTGCATTATAGTTTTAGTGTCAGTTTGAGAAAAATTCAGGTTGAATGGGTTGCTATCTGTGCTTGCAAAGACAGATACGTTATATTCATCATTAATCTATTCTGTGTATTCTGCTTCAACTTCAGGCTAAACAATACTGGGAATGGTGTAGGAAACTGTGTTTTGGACAACTCTGTTTGCGATTGAAGATAATTCCGAGTCTCGCTTCCGATTCTAAATTGACCGCCTCAAAAACTAGAATAACCATATTAAAACAAAATATTGGGCAACCAAATTTGTCCAGGATTTTCAGAGCTCCTATTGAATTTTGTCAGATCAATTGTAATATCGAGTCCTTTGTTTTGTTCTAAATATTTTTATGGATATGTTTTCCAATAAAAACTGTCCGTTCTGTCACCGTAAATCTCAAGCCACACTGGCTCTCAAGGAAGTTATCTATGGCAACATTTGTTTCTAATCTGTTCAGAAGAAAAAGGCCGCGAGAATTTTACTTTCTAAGAATCAGATCAATATTCAGGTATCTTGAGCAGTCCGATTTTTCTTCTTCCGGTTATTGTAACTTTGAAGCCATGACATAATTTGTCTTGTCCCCAGCAATAGAAAAGGGGGTTATGGAGTCTTGTATAGCGAGCTTTGTTTGTTAATACAGGATGCTATCAATTGCAGATAGATCACGATACTGGTGCTGAAATGTACATGGAAGTACTCGAACGAGCGGTTTAATATTGAGTCATTGTTTGTTGAGTGCATTCCGGCAAATACTATACCAGGAATTAGTAGAAAAGGTCATTTACAGCCATGTCGACATCAACAGAGATATCAACTAACTTCGCTCTCTCTGCGAAGTTAGTCTACTTTTTTTTCGTAGCACAGGGGTTGAATTGGGGAATGTGACATGCTTAGCAAAAATCAAACCTTTTATGTATTCAATATATTTGGACTAAATATGCCTGATGTGTGAGTTTCATGTTTGTTTGTTTTTAAATTTAAAGGTTGTTATCATTAAACTAATTACCATTTCTACGCTACAAATGCCGATGACATTTGTTGAGCTTTTCGGGATTGCGGGTTTTCGCAAAAGGTGTTAACGAATGTTCCCCGGACAAATAATTTTAATTGTAATTGAAACATTTTTTAAGTCATCTCTAATCTTCTTTATTTTCAGACAGCTAACTGTTAATATTGTTAATATTATATTCATATTTTATGTATAACTGTATATACGCTCTTGTGTATGTCACTGTAAGATTATAGCAATCTATACAAAATAATGAAAATGTTATAACTATATGTATATGAGGTTATCTGACGAGCTTTGTTACGCGCTATGTGTGAGCGGTGGTATGTAATATGTTTTTACATCCTTTTTTGTTCATAAAATATGTATGAATAACATTGGTTTTCTCTGTTTTTATTTAATAGTATGTTTAAGATATGATTGCGAAGTATTTTTTATGTATTCTTGTCGTACTATAAATTGTAAAATTTAATAGAATTTGGAGGAAATTTCGAATATTTATCAAAATAAAAAGAATGTGCTATTATGGTTATATTATTTTAGACTTGATAATTAAACTTATATTTGAAAAGTCATGTGGTAGCTAGCAGTAAGTAAAGGTAATAGCGGGTGATGGCACTGTATTTTGAAATCATAGAAATAACCAAAACTACATCAGCTGTACTGACATCAGTGTGAACTAGCCCGCTCACAACAAACCGAGTGAATTATCGTAATTTGAACGAATGATAGTGGGTGCCAGATAGATGGAAACATTTAACTTTATTCGAATTACGGGAATGCTAGAATTATTTGCAGTAGCGTCACTAACAAGTCACATCCACATTCATACCCAGCAAGTTATGAGCATTTAGCAGAGGACAACTATTAAAAAAGGCATAGTTATTTACATTATTTACACGCATTTTACCTGTCAGAGGTAAAATTCTCTTTAGTTGGACTTCTCAATGTAGGCCAGGTGTTATTAATTTCACTGTTTATGAAAAAATAACAAAAAAGAATACAGGAATAGCAACTCAAATACGTGTAATCATTAAAAAAGAAATGACGTTTATAGTAATAAGAAATAATGCTGAATAAAAATCGTTTCATATATATATATATATATATATATATATATATATATATATATATATATATATATATAAAAGGGGACATGGAAGTCAGCACTTAGAGGCGACAGTCTGTTTCATGCAAGTGCAATTGTCAGGCAAGTTGCCTGACGATTGCACTAGCATGAAACAGACTGTCGCCTCTAAGTGCTGACTTACATGTCCACTTTTATATTTACACACGCTCTATCTCTGATATTGAGCACTTTATCCCATAAATATAGCACACTTTAAGACTATATTTCTTCATATATATATATATATATATATATATATATATATATATATATATATATACAGACAAGGTGTCCATAAAGTTCGTGTGCACTTTAAACATAACTTTATTTGTATTTGCGATAGAAATAATCTGTAAAAAATGTTATAAAGTTTAATGTACCTCGTTTTAAGTATAGCTAAGATAACTAATGTGATTTCAGGCATTACTGTAAATCTGTTGGAAAATTTTTCCGGGAACTGCAAAATCGTATTACCCTTTGTATTGCTAATGATGGAGGACGTGTGTCTGTGTGCATATGAAAACATGCATAGAAAATTGTTAACTTTTATAATATGCCAAGTATTTATTTTTATGGGTTCAAAAAGTTACTTAACACAAGTGAGAATAAGGAAATTAAGGATAATTCCAAGCTGCATTTTGATATTAGCATTGTTTTTTTATTCTAAAGAGGTTGTATAGTAAATTGAGACCTGTCTATAGTAAATCATACCTGTCTAAAGCAAATATTCTTGTTGTCATATGCTGTATATCTTTACCGATATGATTTTAATTGTAATTGTTTATCCCATTTCATCAGATTTTTTCTCTCTCTATTTGCTGCGTTTAATTGGCTCACTGACTATTCGGAGCACTCGTCTATCTGAGTCAAATATTAAAACAAATCATGTATATTTGTAATACCTTTCTTCTTTAGTTCATCATGCTATTTTAGTGGGTCGCCATGTTGTTCATAGCTTCATCAGCCTCGATAACTCTGTATTTGATACAGTTAAGTCATTTATACTGTTCAAAATTCCAGACCTTTAAAAATACGAATGGCACATGAAGATTTTCTGAGAATCTCTTTATTCTGAGTAAAATGAAATCAGTCATAAATCAATAAAGAATTGACGCTGGAAAAAGTCGAAACCGCTTTGGTTTTAATGATTTAAAACATTCTGTCCAATGGCGACCATTAAGTCAGTTTAATGATGCAACGTGTTGAAAATTTTTAATAATTTGCATACATCCATAATAACCTGCAATATAATAATGAGATTGATAATTGTGAAGATGTAATTGTTGAACAAAATGCAGTAAAATATCAATTAATCTCAGAAGACCAGGGAGAAAATTGCTTGATTGATGTTTTTACGGCTTATCAACCCTTTGTGGGTTATTTAAAGTCGAAACCTATTTTGGATTGTAAGAATAATATTTATGGCGAGTGAATATTACATTAACACATTTAGAATAACAATGATTTTTTTAGATAAACATCCTACTATTTAATTCATAACTGGGGGAGAGGATGGATACGATGAAGATGATGATGACTGCGTTAACTAAGATGGATTACAACGCTATTGGAGACGTTAATGGAGGCACTCTGTTATGTTCACTAGAAACCTGAAACGAATTTTTTCGGTAGATAATTGATACTTCAAATATCAATGAACATTAAGGATTACAGTAATTGTTGAAGCTATTCAATGTGCAAAAGATTAAAAGATGATTTCCCCAAAATTTAATGAATTTTGTTTCAGTTTTTGTTTAATAGCCAAAGTTTTGTTTCTTAACTTAAAAAATACAACGTGTTTTATGTCCCTGACATTATGCTCTCTGTGATAGCAAATGATTTTATATTTCTTTTTGTAAGTAGTCATCTTTATAAACGAAAGTTTATTAACATAAAATAAGGTGGGAAACAATCACAGATAAAACAAGGTCACTGACTGGACTTTTTACAAAGTAACCTTGTTAAAAAAAATCTCTTTTATAAATATTGCATGTTCATTAATACTGTTGTTCCTATCAGATTTCAGATTTCTTAAATTAATTTGCGATTAATCAGTTTAACTTGCACTTTTGGATTGCTTCCGTATGAAGGGGTGGGATAAAAGTGAAAATCACTTAATGTCTCTACTAAATTTTGGGTGGAGGCCAGTATTTCGATTTAGTAGTACGAATTCGTTAAGATAAGAAATTCCTATACGTATTGATGAAGAAATTAGTGAGGTTGGGTTGCCTGGCTTACGAGTGAATGATTTATCTTCTTCGGGGATGTCAATATTGAACATCTTCACATATTGTTATGGGACCTTACCTATAACGACAGAGTGAACTCTTCCTGACACTATGAATACTCCGCCTCTCAAGAGAGAAGAGTGAGACAGAATCGAGTTGAGCCAATAGTAGTTCACACCAAACCAGACTGACAGTCATACTAACACCTTCCAGATCTTTTATTATTATTCTGTGTAATATATCTTGTTATTTCTACTCTTGTGTTCGTGTTGTTCTACCTTGGTCCTAACCTTGGTCCTAACCTTGGTCCTAACCTTGGACCATAACAGTGGCGACGAGGATATTGAAGAAACGAAGTTCTACGCGGAGAAACTAAAAAAAACCCTTTTTGCTATCGGTCGTCCATTACAGTAGTGACGAGGATATTGAAGAAACGAAGTTCTACACGGAGAAACTAAAAAAAAAACCCATTTTGCTATCGGTCATCCATAACAGTGGCGACGAGGATATTGAAGAAACGAAGTTTCTATGCGGAGAATTTAAAAAACAAAAAAAACACCCTTTTTGCTATCGGTCGTCCATAACAGAGGCGACGTCGGTATTGAGAACAGAAAATAAGTTTTACGCAAAAAAAAAAGAATTTTTTTGGGACACCAACCTTAACAGTTGTAACGAAGACACGAATTTTACCTGTCAGCCAGAACAGAATCGAATTCTACACAAGAAAAGTTTTCGTACTAAGCTTCCAGAACAACAGGCGACAAAGACCTGAAGTCTACACTGAGAAAAAAGGAAATATAGTTACACAAAATTACGGTGTAAACATGAAAGACTTTAAGGCAACCATATTGGAACTAATTAAAATGCAATTCGAGCAGCAACAAAAAATGAGGAAAGACAGACTAGACTCGAAGAAAAACAATTAGAAATTCAACAGTAAAACGAAGAAAATCTATTGGAAATTCAACAGAAAACGAATAGAAGCACTAAGAACTACAAGAATTATTACTACGGCAGTAACAAATAAAGGGCAACATTCTGGAAATTAAGCGGCATTCTCGCAAAATGCTATATTGAGCTCTATCAAAGACTTCACTTATGCACCGGACGAAGACAATACATTCTCGGCTTACTTCAGAAGATATGAAGATTCATATGAGTTTGATTGCGGGAATTGGTCAGACTTGAAAAAAGTACTTCTACTACTGAGGAAACTAGGGTCAAGCGAATACACTAAATTCGTAGACTACATCCTACCGAGCAAAACGAATGAGTTGACTTTCAAGGAAGCCGTGAAACTTTTAACGGAATTATTTAGTCCAACACTTCACTATTCCAAAAAAGGATAGCGAAGACTATATAACATTCGCTTCCATAGTAAACAAACATTGCTATGACTTTAAGTTATCTGAACTCAGCCCTGATAATTTTAAATGTTTGATATTCGTCCAAGGCCTGGTTTCGACTAAAGATGCGGAGATCAAACGCAGAATTCTAAGAAAACTTGAGAGTGAACCAGAATTGACGCTACAAAAATTGGCTGAGGAGTGTCAGAGATATATAAGCGTAAAAAAGGACTCGAAAGATATCGAAGAGTCTGGCGTCGCTCACATACGAAAAGTACAACGACAGACATGTTTTTCTCCTTCCTCAAAAACAAACCAAACAAATTATTTTACTACAAAAAGTCAAATGAAACCTCAGAAGAAACCACCACCCAGTCCATGCTATCGCTGTTGGGAATTTGCATTGGTACAAAGATTGTCCATGCCGTTATAAGACTTGTCTGTCATGCAATAAAGTGGGACATAAAAGTTCATATTGTAGAACTAAGAAAGAAAGCAAAAGCCGAGTAAGAGTCATTAGAACTGACCAATCGGACGGGATAAATATACGAAAATACGTACAAGTAGAAATGGTAAAGTAAAAAATCAGATTACAATTAGATTCCGGGTCAGATTTAACCATCATTAGCTTACAGACGTGGAAGAAATTAAACAAACCGACCCTGTTGAGAACCGATAAAATAGCCAGGTCGGTAAGCGAAGGAAAAATCAAATTTGAGGGGTAAATTATCACAAATGTGACGTTCAAATGTACGACCAAAAAATTAAAGATGTATGTTCTAAAAAAATACGGAAAATTTATTTGGAACTGACTGGATGCAGAAATTTGACCTCTGGGATTTACCGATAAACATGTTCTTCCAAAAAGTGGAAAGGTTATCGACCGAGGCAGAGAAATTAAAGGAAAGTTTCTCCGACGTATTTTCAGCCTGCCTCGGGAGGTGTAAAGAAATGGCGGCCAAAATCGAACTAAAGGAAAATGTACAACCCATTTTCAAGAAGAAAAGATATGTACCTTTCGCATCATTAGAAAAATAGACCAAGAGTTGGATAGACTCGTGAAAACCGGTATATTGACAAAGGTGGAATATAGTCAATGGGCCGCACCTACGGTTTACGTGAAAAAGAAATCGGGTGAGATAAGAGTATGCGCTGATTTCTCGACGGGATTGAATGCAGCGATTAAGGATTATCACTATCCTCTCCCTAGTCCAGAGGAAGTTTTCACAAAGTTGAACGGAAGAAAATTTTTCTCAAAGATAGACTTGAGCGAATGAGGAAAGCTCGAGGTTGTTGTGCATAAACACACATAAAGGGTTATATAAGTTCCAGAGATCTCCATTCGGGTTCAAGGTCGCGCCGGCAATATTTCAGCAAATAATGGACACTATGCTAGGCGGACTGGAATTCACGATCGCATACCTTGATGACATCCTGATAAATAGCAAAAATATTGAACAACACTGGGAACACGTTCAAGAGGTTTTCAGGCAGATACAAAACTACGGTTTTAAGGTAAAGGAAAATAAATGTGACTTCTTTATGAAGAGAAAATATCTGGGCCATATTATTGACGAAGAAGGAAGAAGACCAGACCCAGAAAGAGTTACGGCAATAAATAAAAAATGCCGGCTCCAAAAACTTTAGCCCAGTTACAAAGCTTCTTGGGCTTAGTAAATTATTATCAAGAATTTATTCCTAACATGCGCAAATTACGCGCACCCTTAAACGAACTGTTGAAGAAGGAAAAAGTTTGGGAATGGTCATATGAATGTCGGAAAACTTTCGACAAAATGATTAAAACTCTAACAGCAGATTTATTTTTAGCGCATTATGAACCAAAATTGGAATAATAGTCGCAAGTGACCCGATCTATACTTCATAAATTGCCGGATGGACACTAAAACCCATCGCGCATGCGTCAAGAACGTTGCCACCAGCCGTACAAAGTTACTAGCAAATCGAAAAAGAGGTGCTGGGGATTGTTTTTGCGGTTACGAGATTCCACAGATATATTTACGGTAGATTTTTCACCTTACAGACGGACCACAAGGCGTTATTGACAATAATTGGATCAAACAAATGTCTCCCTGTCTACACTGCTAAACCTCCCCGTCACATTAGAGGAAATAAGAAACAATTCTTGCAAGTGTATAGAATTATACCGAACAGTACTACGCCATCGGCATTATCACCGACGGAAGTAATGTTCACCCGAAAAATTAGATCGGTATTCGACAAATTACTGCCAAAACAAACAAAGCAATCACCAACGTCGTTTGTACCAAAAAGAAAATTTAACCCAGGGGATAAAGTTTTTTTTTTAAATGTTCAAAAACAACACATCCCATTGGGAGCCAGGTACAATAGAGAAACGAATCGGGAACGTGATTTACATAAATCAGGGTCCGAAGTTCTCGCATAAAATGCACTTAAATCAGATCAGAAAGAGGCTGTTAGAGAATTCTAACGGTCTACCTCGGGAAGAGGAAGAAGTGATGGACACAATATTTGACACATTCAATATGCAAAAGCCACAAGCAATTTCAGAACCGCGGAAATCAAGCAGAAAAAGCAAATTTACAGAGCCTTTGATGATTAATCCGAAGAGGAAAAATATTAAAGACCCCTGCGAGGTAAAAGCTTTGGGAGGGGGTTGTTATAGGACCTTACCTATAACGACAGAGTGAACTCTTCCTGACACTATAAATACTGCGCCTCTCAAGAGTGAGTCGAGCCAATAGTAGTTCACTCCAAACCAGACTTACAGTCATACTAACACCTTGAACATCTTGTATTATTATTCTGTGTAATATATCTTGTTATGTCTACTCTTGTGTTCCTGTTGTTCTTCCTTGGTCCTAACCTCGGACCATAACACATATAATGCTTTATAGTTTGTACTCTGAGAAAACTATGCAAAAGCACTGAAAGAAAATTTTCTTGAATTTAGAAAAATGTAATAACGGAAAGAAAGTTAAAAAAAATAGATTCTCACTGTAAAAATTAAACTGTCTGACCTTAATCTTTCTTCCGTTTTTATTCTCTCGAGCAAGGTAAATTGGGCAAATGTTTTACAATCAGTATCACGAGATTCAACACCCTGTCTTGCCAACGGTTTTCCATAAACTCATGCTAATTACATAGATGATTAATACATTATTTGATATTTAAATAATATCAGTTGCAAGTAGATGGATTCAACAATCCTTTCAATTGGAGAAAAACAGTGCGTTTATATGAATATGCTTTTATTCTACCTGCATACCGTCAATAAAATGGCCAGCAGTTTTGGAATAATGTTTCCAAACACAAAAATGTACCTTCAGTTTTACTTAAGCATAATATTTACCTTAAATGAAACATAATCAAAATGAAACCCTTTTTTATCTTTACGTTTGTATTCGATTGTAATATGTTTACTGGACACTTGAACCAATTTTCCGAAAATGTAGATTTCTTTAAGTTTTACCCACCAACAATTCCAGAAAGATGATTTACTGACACAGAATGTATTAATAATACAATATATATGATGTAATGATCTATTATTGATAAATTATTACCTTATCTCAAATGCATGAGCATGATCTAATTAAAAGAAATAAAACGATGTATAAAAAAACTGAAAATAATTTTGAGTCTGATAAACATTTAAGAAAATATTATAACTAGTACCCATAAAATGATAAGACTATTTACGTATGGAAGGGTTTTTTCTGTCTGGAATCATTTGAGCGCTCTGAGAGTCGAATCAAAATGTCATTCCTTCGACCTAGGATCAGTGTAGTATTTGAGAACTCTGTCTAATAATTTTAATCTTAACATGCAGTTTAAGAAGCGGAACACTGACGTAATGGATATGTCACATGCTTGCTGACGTGTGTAGCAGATGTTACTTGTTAATTTTATATACCTATTTGTTTTAACATGACAGAAGAAACAAAGACACAAAAGGTCACAATCTTCATAATTAAGTATTTAGATGATATATTCATTATATTCCTGATTTAAACGTTGCAGATAACTCATTGTTTTGAAGAAATTGAATGTTTCGAAGAGTGATGATTTAAAGAGAAATTGGAATTTTGTATCCATGCCATTTTTATTTTCGTTTCTCTAATTATTTACTACCATGTATCTCTTCTTTTACATTAGTTGTAGAATTAATTCTGCCCTTTTACTTCCTTCTCTCTAATGATTTACTACCATGCATCATTTCTTGGTTTTCTGCTTTTATAGCGCGCGTGCACAGAACACACGGGCATGTTTATGAGTGTTTGTCTCTGTGTATTAGAAAAGTCATATTTAAAAAAATGGACAAGATATGTAAACTACTGTTTTAATTTCAGAATATTTAAAATTTAATCTGCATCAAAACTACTTTTGAATTAAATGTAATCCAACAATTTATTCTATTTTAAATAAAAATGCTCAAGCATTTTATAAATAAGTGTCCAAAGTTTCTAACTAGTTAACCTGGTTTGTTTAACTACAAAGTTTATTTTAAGTCGTAGAATCACTGTAAACGTTGTTAACTAAGAATTACTTAATACGCTACAAATCAGAAACAATGGGAAAGTACTGAAACTGCTACAAATTAATAAAAGATAGTATGTATATATATATATATATATATATATATATATATATATATATACAAGAATAATTTCTGCTATGCATTTACTATTTTAGAAAATATATAAATAGTAGATTGTTAAGGTTTTTGCATGCGATCCATATATAAATAACAGTAACTTGTATGTTTTAAAATAATTCATTATTCGATACAGAATGAAGTAGTTTATTAATGTGATTGAGTGGGAATTATTGTCGGCCACTAATAGCCAATTCATGTTTTTTAACATTATTTATAAACAAAGGCTTTATATGCCTCTTATCTTCCTTAGAATATTTTCGAAATATTCCCTTGTAAATTTCAATCATACAGCTTGCGAATGTAAAGAAATCTTTGTTTCAACAATCTGTTCAGAGGATTGATGATATATTCCGGATGAGATTTGTGCGGGAAGCTCATTTAATGAAACTCTTTCAAAATTGCAACGTATAATTTCATTTAGTCTAGATAGCTTCTTAAAGTACTTGGGCAATTAATCATAAACTTACAAGCGTAGGTTTTCATTTAATTAAGGTAAAGGAAGTTAAAAGAAATGTTCCATCTTGAAAATATTAGTTTAGTCGCAGCGGGCATTATTTGCTAAAATTTCGTTTCAAAATAGGTGAGATTTGCATTTCCTATGAAGAAAGGAAGTAACATTTAAACAATTTACATATATATCTTTGAACAATAATTTTCTACTGAATTATTGTAACTGAACATATGTATGCAATGCTAAAAAGAATCATTGCCAACAATCATTTACGTATGAATGTAAATTCAATCATACTTTAGCGCTCATAATAGATTTAGTTGACTTTTTACGTGTAATAACAGATGAAAAGTTTTTCCCGTGTAAAATGACGTAGCTTTCCATTTCAGGCTAAATGTTACTGTAACTCTGTTATTTAAAAATCTGAAGTGATGCACTCTTCTTGACAGTATTTTCTCTTTACTTATTGATTATGTATTCAGAACGCCGAGTTTCCTGTTATTTATCCTTTATATTATAGTCGTTTATTCACTGATTTTTCAAAGTAAATATCAGCATCCGATGTTTTCGACATGTGCATCCGGCGAGAAACGTTCAGGTTTGGAGAAAGAGTTTCATTAAATGAGATTCACGCACAAATCTCATCCGGAATATGTCGTCAATCCTCTGAACAGATTGTTGAAGCAAAGATTTCTTTACATTCGCATGGGGCTTGATTGAAATTTGCAAGGGAATATTTCGAAAATATTCTAAGGAAGATAAGAGGCATATAAAGCCTTTGTTTCTAAATAATGTTTAAAATGTGAATTAGCTATAAGTGACCGACAATACTTTCCACTCAGCCACATTAATAAACTACTTCATTCTGTATCGAATAATGAATTATTTTAAAACATACAAGTTACTGTTATGTATATATGGATCGCATGCAAAAAACCTTCACAATCTACTATTTATATATTTTCTAAAATAGTAAATACTGACAAAGAAATTATTCTCGTATATATATATATATATATATATATATATATATATATATATATATATATATATATATATATATGTTATGATCCAAGGTTAGGACCAAGGAAGAACAACAGGAACACAAGAGTAGACATAACAAGATATATTACACAGAATAATAATACAAGATGTTCAAGGTGTTAGTATGACTGTAAGTCTGGTTTGGAGTGAACTACTATTGGCTCGACTCACTCTTGAGAGGCGCAGTATTTATAGTGTCAGGAAGAGTTCACTCTGTCGTTATAGGTAAGGTCCTATAACAACCCCCTCCCAAAGCTTTTACCTCGCAGGGGTCTTTAATATTTTTCCTCTTCGGATTAATCATCAAAGGCTCTGTAAATTTTCTTTTTCTGCTTGATTTCCGCGGTTCTGAAAATGCTTGTGGCTTTTGCATATTGAATGTGTCAAATATTGTGTCCATCACTTCTTCCTCTTCCCGAGGTAGACCGTTAGAATTCTCTAACAGCCTCTTTCTGATTTGATTTAAGTGCATTTTATGCGAGAACTTCGGACCCTGATTTATGTAAATCACGTTCCTGATTTATTTCTCTATTGTACATGGCTCCCAATAGGATGTATTGTTTTTGAACATTTAAAAAAAACTTTATCCCCTGGGTTAAATTTTCTTTTTGGTACAAACGACGTTGGTGATTGCTTTGTTTGTTTTGGCAGTAATTTGTCGAATACCGATCTAATTTTTCGGGCGAACATCACTTCCGCCGGTGATAATGCCGATGGCGTAGTACTGTTCGGTGTAATTCTATACACTTGCAAGCCTTTTCTGTTGGTACGTCATAAGCTTTCCTTAGTGCTCTTTTTAATGTATCTACAAACCTCTCCGCTTGCCCGTTTGATCTTGGGTGATATGGCGGGGATTTGATGTGTTTCCCCAGAAAAGTTTCACAAAATTCTTGAAATTTCGCAGATGTAAATTGTGTCCCATTATCGTTGACTAGACAATCAACCACTCCGAAACGAACAAACAGCCCGTGAAGGCAAATTTTAATAGTCTCAGAAGTAGGTTTTATACAATGAAATACTTCTGGCCATTTGCTGTAACTGTCTACAATCAAGTAGTAAAAACCATCTAATGGACCTGCGAAATCTAGATGGATTCTCGACCACGGTCGATCTGTCTTAGGCCATGGCTTATGAGTGATCGGAGGTGCCTTGGCTGCTAAGGAACAGCTCTTGCATTTGTCCACCATATGCATAATATCTTAATCCATGTTTGGCCAGTACACCTAAATTCGCATTAAGGATTGCATCCTCTTCTTTCCTGGGTGGCCCATGTGTAAATCCTTGAGGATTCGCCTTTGTAGCGTTTTCGGGGTTACTACTCTTTCATTATATAGCAGAACATTATCACATAACGAAAAACTGTGTGATATATGCTTATCTTTTCCTGAAATTTTTGTTTTCGTTTCCTTTATAAATTCGTCATTCACTGCTTCGTTTCTTATTTCCTCTAATGTAACGAGGAGGTATCGAATTGTACTACATGATGATGTTCTAATATCTTCCTCATATCGTAGAGCTACAATTACGGAATCTTCTAATGGCTCCGTTTCCTTTAGTATTAGTCTCGAAAGACCATCTGCATGCCCGATTTTGTTCGATGGAAGATTCTCCAATTTAAAGTTATAGGTTAATAAAATAGTCCCCCATCTTAGCAATCTATTAGCAGTGTAGACAGGTAGACATTTGTTTGATCCAAATATTGTGAATAGCGGCTTGTGGTCCGTCTGTAACGTGAAAAATCTACGGTAAATATATGTATAGAATCTCGTAACAGCAAAAATAATCCCCAGTTCTTCTTTTTCGATTACCGAGTAATATTGTTCAGCTGGTAGTAACGTTCTTGACGCATGCGCGATGGGTTTTTGTGTCCCATCCGGCATTTTATGAAGTATACATGCCTCAACACCATAGGCACTCGCGTCACTCGCGACTATTATTTCCAATTTTGGGTCAAAATGAGCTAATATAAATCTGCTGTTAGAGTCTTAATCATTTTGTCGAAAGTTTTCTGACATTCATATGACCATTCCCAAACTTTTTCCTTCTTCAACAGTTCTTTTATGGGTGCGCGTAATTTGTGCATATTAGGAATAAATTCTTGAGAATAATTTACTAAGCCCTAGAAGCTTTGTAATTCGGCTAAATCTTTTTGAGCTGGCATGTTTTACACCTCCCGAGGCCGGCTGAAAATACTTCGGGGAAACTCTCCTTTAATTTCTCATTTAATTACTCTGCCTCGGTCGATAACCTTTCCACTTTTTGGCAGAACGTATTCATCGGTAAATCCCAGAGGTCAAATTTCTGCATCCAGTCAGTTCCAAATAAATTTTCCGTATTTTTTAGAACATACATCTTTAATTTTTTGGTCATACCGTTGAACGTCACATTTGTGATAATTTCCCCCTCAAATTTGATTTTTCATCCTCTTACCGACCTGGCTATTTTATCGGTTCTCAACAGGGTCGGTTTGTTTAATTTCTTCCACGTCTGTAAGCTAATAATGGTTAAATCTGACCCGGAATCTAATTGTAATCTGATTTTTTTGTTTAACATTTCTACTTGTACGTATTTTCGTATATTTATCCCGTCCGCTTGGTCAGTTCTAGTGACTCTTACTCGGCTTTTGTTTTCTTTCTTTGTTCTACAGTGAGAACATTTATGTCCCACATATTGCACGACAGACAAGTCTTATAGCGGTATGGACAATCTTTGTACCAATGCAAATTCCCACAGCGATAGCATGGACTGGGTGGTAGTTTATTCTGAGGTTTCATTTGACTTTTTGTAGTAAAATAATTTGTTTGGTTTGTTTTTGAGGAGGAAAAAAACGTGTTTGTCGTTGTACTTTTCGTATGTGAGCGACGCCAGACTCTTCGATATCTTTCGAGTCTTTTTAACGCTTATACATCTCTGACCTCAGCTAATTTTTGTAGCGTCAATTCTGGTTCACTCTCAAGTTCTGTTAGAATTCTGCGTCTGATCCCCGCATCTTTCGTCGAAGCCAGGCCTTGGACGAATATCAATCATTTAAAATTGTCAGGGCTGAGTTCAGTCATCGCAATGTTTGTTTACTACGGAAGCGAATGTTATATAATCTTCGCCATCCTTTTTTGCCAAATCTAAAGATTTCCACCTTTTGTGGAATAGTGAAGTGTTCGGACTAAATAATTCCGTTAAAAGTTTCACGGCTTCCTTGAAAGTCAACTCATTCGTTTTGCTCGGTAGGATGTATTCTACGAATTTAGTGTATTCGCTTGACCCTAGTTTCCTCAGTAGTAGACGTACTTTCTTCGCGTCTGACCAATTCCCGCAATCAAACTCATATTAATCTTCATATCTTCTGAAGTAAGCCGCGAATGTTTCGTCTTCGTCCGGTGCATAAGCGAAATCTTTGATAGAGCTTCATATAGCATTTTGCGAGAATGCCGCTTAATTTCCAGAATGTTGTCCTTTATTTGTTACTTCCCGTAGTAGTAATTCTTGTAGTTCGAGTTGCTTCTCTTCGTTTTCTGTTGAATTTCCAATAGTTTTTCTTCGTTTTTCTAATGTAAAAGAAGAGATGCATGGTAGTAATTCATTAAAGAGACGAAAGTAAAAAGGCAGAATTAGTTATGCAACTAATGTAAAAAAGATCCATGCTAGTAAATCATTACAGAGAATTTATAAAAAGTCAGAATTAATTCTACAACTAATGTAAAAAAGAGATGCATGTTAGTAAATCATTAGAGAGAACAAAGTAAAAAATGTAGAATTAATTCTACAATTAATGTAAAAGAAGATATGCACGGTAGTTAATCATTAGTGAGAAGAAAGTAAAAAAAGGCAGAATTAATTCTACAACTAATGTATAGAAGAGATCCATGGTAGTAAATCATTAGAGAGAATTTAGTCAAAAGGCAGAATTAATTCTACAACTAATGCAAAAGAAGATATGCATGGTTTTAAACCATTAGAGCGAAGAAAGTCAAAATCAGAATTAATTCTACAACTAATGTAAAAGAAGAGATGCATATTAGTAAATCATTAGTGAGAAGACTGTCTGAAGTCAGAATTAATTCTACAACTAATGTAAAGAAGAGATGCATGGTTTTAAATCATTAGAGAGAAGAAACACAAAAGTCAGAATTAATTCTACAACTAATGTAAAAGAAGAGAGGCATGGTAGTAAATCATGAGAGAGTAATGTCAAAAGTCAGAATTAATTCTACAACGAATGACAAAGAAGAGATCTGTGGTAGTAAATCATTACTGAGAAGAAAGTAAAAAAAGGCAGAATTAATTCTACAACTAATGTAAAAGAGATGCATGGTAGTAAATCATTAGAGAGTAGAAATTAAAAAGGCAGAATTAATTCTACAACTTATGTAAAAGAAGTGATGCATGATAGTAAATCATTAGAAAGAAAACATTAAAAGAGGTAGCATTAAACCAACTAACCAAGAAAACAATGAGTTACTCAAGAAAGATGAATTTGAAAATAATAAAAGTATCTAGAAGGACATGGTAAAGCATTAAAACATGGTCAATCCACAAACCATATAAACACCAAGTGCTAACGACGTAAGGCAGAAACGAGGGCATTACCAGAATATAGGCGTAAGATGTTTAGAATAACGGATCTATACTCGGCAAATCAGTATTCCTAAAAAATGAAAATTATACTAATTTTCACTTCGATAGATACTGCTGACATTCTTTATGTAAATACAGATGAGATAAGCTTTGTGCTTCAAGATATGAAACGACAGAAAACATTGGCTTTAGATGGAGTAGATTTCCTCAAAGACATAGCACGAGTATTTACCTAATAAACACAAAAAAAGTACAGAAACTGAGTAAAATATTAAGAGATCGTAAAATACCGACACAAAAATTTAAGAATACTCGACTACCATTTAATAACTAATATTCTAGCATCTCATATACAGTCGCTCACTCACAGACGTGCCGTCGCCTCCCTCTCTCTTTTCTACAAATACATTCACGGTAACTACTCCGACGATCTACTTTCGCCAGACTGCATGAATTTAAACGTGCTAATAAGCTGCCATCTCGGTCCCACCGTTTCACTGTCGAAGCAGTTAAATGTGGCTATCTCTTCTGCTCCAATAGCTTCATGTCTCGCACCTCTCGTCTGTGGAATTCCCTTCCTATTACTTGTTTCCCTGATTGCTATTATCTTCAACTATTCAAATGTAATGTCAATCGACATCTCCAGATGCCTTGATTTATTCCCTGTCCTTCTCTTCATCCTTTCCTCTACCACTCTCTCTCCCACTCTCTGTAACTCCTTTGCGTGTTAGTGGCACCCCTGTCTTGCTTGGGCTGAAATGCTTAAGAAATTCTACATTTTAGTAAATGTAGAACAATTTCCTAACATATGAAGAAAAGACTTGAAGTGACAAAAGATGTAATTCTACCAACGAATGCCGAGAATACAATTTATTAAACGACGAAATTCAGGGGAAATTAAAATCTAAAGAATGCTGGTGATAATCAAAAGGATACAGCTAAAGATTTTACAAAACATAATGAGGAGGGAAGGCTTGGAGAATACACGCTCACATGACATAATGAAATTTTTTAAAAAACCTGGAGAAACAGCGAGTGGTCTTCTTAACGAGTCTGAGTAATTGGTTGAAAGAACAAGGACCACAGTGACAAAACGGAGGATGTTAAAAGTAAGATATTTTTAAAGAAATGCTTGCAAGTAGCTTTCTGTTCTTTGATTTTCAAACATTAAATTTGAAAACTGATGTTCTCCAACTTAAAAAGATATTGTAAGATTCGACGGAATATTTATGGGGCCCTTCACGAACGAGAAACAACCATAATCCCCGTTTCGATATTACTCTAGCCATAACTTCAGCTCGTCCCAATGTTGTTTACACTCGAATCCGCGATAAGTACTAAAATTACAACTGGAACCAAAAACTGGCTAATATTATCTTAGTCTGAATGAACAGTTTTGCTTGAGTGTTCCTGGTCTGTTTCAAGTAGCAGTGTTTACGTACAACTAGAACAACAACAGCAACAAGAAGACAACGTTTAGTGTTATTTAAAGTGACAGTTTTTGGTCCTGGAGAATTGGAGCTTCGTATCTTGTTTATGCGTAGAGTTGAGAGAAGTGTCCAAAATGTTCGATAATTCTGACATTTAAAAAAAAAAGTAAACTCATTTGTCTCCAGTCCATCTTGATTCAACGTCGCCAAACGAATAATTGTAATCCATCAATGCCTTTTCTTGGGGATGTGCTACAGACATTTTGGGTGATTGAATATTGTCAGTAGGTTTCGTTTGTTTTGATAGAATTACTTTTGTTATACATGCATTTATATATATATATATATATATATATATATATATATATATATATATATATATATATATATATATATATATGGGATCTACGGGTGGGACTTACTCATCGGATGAGTAAGTCCCACCCGCCTTCTTCCCCTAAATTTTAACAGCCATCACCCCACCTACCCATTTTATTTTATCTTCTACCACCCATAATTTCCCTCATGACGCACTGGTTAGCAATAGAAGGATTGACTTGTTCACCGAAGTTTATTTTCCAGTCACCCTCTTTGAATCTATCACCATGGATCCTTTACATATACGCTTAAGTAACGAGAGGGGAAGTTAGTGAAGATACATATTAATTTTGTACATGTATTTATATATCTATACATGTATGCCGATTCATTTGTTTGTGTGGTGGCGTGTGTATATTTACACACTGTTAAGTGCACATATGTACGCATGTGCATCTATAAGTGTACGCGCGTTTTCCTCTCAGATTTTCTTCTATTTTATTTAACCCTTTTTGTTAAAAATAGATTTCCAAATATTTATCTTTATATTTGTTCCTTCACATTTTCTTTTCATTTAATTATATTTAATAATATTTTATTATTATGTATTCCCTTTTCCCCCTCTTGTTTTCTTTCTTTCCCTTTCTCTTTCTTCCTTTTCATCATATCATATTCTAACCACAGTCCCGTCTTTCAACACTCGACCACGTGGTCTGTCAATTTTTGCTACAACTTACTACATGCGAGACATGTCTCCCATCTCCAACCTCTTCATCAATGTTTACAATTTCACTCATTCCCCACGACACGCGCTAGTAACACTTTTATACCGATCAAAATTTTAAATTTAAGTTTATTTTCATAAAAAGTTTCATACATCGAGGAATCAGATAGTAATCTGTTTTTTGCTAATAATACGATTTCCACTGGAAAATAACCCATCTACAAAAACATCTGTCGGAAAATAATTCCCATTTCTCTGTTTGTTCCTCGGACTGTGGATGAAGGACACGGGCCCGTCCGAAATTTCCGGACATTAAACCTAGTAATTTGAATGAGTGATTCAATTTGTTCCTGGGGTGTTGGAACGTCAGATGTTGTTTCCAAATAATTATGTATGCAAAAATGATTCGATTATGAAAGAAATATGCCTGAAATTTACAGAGTATTATAAGCAATTTGCATTATTTACTTAGCGCTTCTCAAATGCCTCGTTCCTATAAATACTTTCATGGTAATTGTTTTGATGACCTCGACTTTATGAATGCAAGCGCAGCACTAGATTGGCGGCAAGGTCTCATCATTTTACAGATGAAAGGTCTAAAAGTAACCGTCATTTCTATGCTAACCGTTTCTACTATCAGATTTATGCTTGTAGAACTCTCTTCCGGCTTCTTGCTTCCTAGTCAATTTGCATTTAAATCTTTGAATGTCAATGCCAATCGTTATCTTTTGTCTTCTTAATTCTTCTACATTTATTGTCCTCTCTCCTTAATTTCTCATATTTTGTAACACTCATTAACCTCTGGCATCCTAGTGGCTTTATTTTCTTGATTGGGGTGAAATGATTGAAAAAACTTATCATAATCATCTTGAGCAAAACTTGTAACCATTGATCACCGTGAAATTTACAAGACAGGATTGGATTTCTTCAGTGTTAATTCGATCACAGTAAAAGTCTCGTAGGTTTCTTTATTTGTGTAAGGGCTCATTCCTGTTTATGTCAGTATTAATGACACAAACACAATTTAGTACAAATATACATTCACAAACTGTGATGATTGTTATTTGAATGAAGCTGCATCATCTTTTTTCTTGATTTACTAATTTACTAAAAAATAAAAGTAAAATTAAGTGTAAGAAAATGCACCATGCGTCCAGAATATTCTACTTCAATAACTAAACATACAGACAAACATGCGAACATTCAATTTTAAAAGCACTGAATATAAAACTGTGTAGGTTAATTGTGAAATATATGATTTATATTCAATATATACCACATTAATATTCTGAGCTTATGCATAAACACTGTTATCTTTCTTAAACACATTGGAAACTGAAAAAATAGAAAAAAAGTACAAGTGTAAAAAAGAAAAAGTAATTTAGACAATGAATGTCCTAAATGTGTATATCATAAAATGCAATAAATGTCTACACAAGGTAGCATAACAAATATATACACTGTTGAGTATAATAAATGCACTCATAAATAATATAACAAATACATAGCAATCTAGATTTAGCTGACTTTGCCCTAAGAATGCGACTGAATCACAAAAGTCACTGGTTTAAAGGAGTATTTATTGTGAGTCAAGTTAGACAAATATATTTTGCTAACTCATTCTGCAGTGTGCTGATTACCATTACAATGGTTTCTAAAATCTTTTCTTGTACGTAATCTTCATTGCTATATTGTATTTTCAAATTTCGTGAATTCAATCATCTTAAATCTTATGAAGTAAATAAATTTTTGATTTATATTCATAAAAAAATAAATACAGATAGATTAATACAAAAAATGTCGACAAATAAGTTACTGAGATGTTATACCTGAAATGCTATGAAATTATTAGTTGCACCTTTTCCAATTTTGAGGACAAGAAATCGGCAAAAACGTAACACCAATATTTCAATTAGTTGACTAAATACATTATTGGAGCCTGGCTTAAAGATTTTCGAGTGAGCAATACCGAAAAAGAAGAAGAGAATTTACTTTGACACAAAGAACAAAACTACAAAACTGTAAGATAATTTATTGGGTCACTGGTGGCCATTATTGCGCCATTCGGATCATATTAGAGTTTCCAGTAGACAGTGACCAAATGGATCGGACACTAGTTGGCCATTCGTTTAATCTCTTCAAACATACCATACCGTAAAACCCAGCTTAACTCCCAGAACCTTGACCTAGAGTGCAACAAATCAATACGAGTTTTTGCTAAGAACCATATTGTATCTGCCACTGGCGACTATAAAAACTAAATTCAGACTGTTATATTAAACAAAAATTCGAATTAACTGCTATAAAATCATATTTGCCGATGCGAGCCCCAGGGATGGAAAGAAAAAGAAAATTTTAAATATCACACATACAAAGTGTGAGTGGAAGAACAATGAAGAAGATAAATATGAATTTACTCACTATGTTGCGCCAACGAAGTGTTTCTTTTCCGGCATGGCAGACGATATCATATTCTAATTAGCGTCTGTTATTATATGCAAACACCGCTTTTATATCTGCAACCATCGCCAGTGAACTAATTTAAATGAACTGATATCAGCATATGTGCATATACACTTATATAACAAACATTTTCCGCTGTCTCTTTCTCTCTCGCACCCCCATACACAGAGAAATTTGTGCATATAAATGAAAATAAGATATTGACAAATGTTTTGACGAAGGAGTTGGCCCAAATCGAAAAATCAGTGTACTGATTTGAAATTTAAATGTTAAAATTTATTAAAGCTGTCAAAATTCATGGTTTAAAACATTAATATTTCTAAAATGACATTTTTTCCTTTTCAGTACCAGTTAGAAAATTTAAATATTGTATTGAAATCGAGAAGAGAATACTAGGAATACTAAACATTATCTCATGATTATTCTATAAAAAAGAAATATCACTTTCCCACCACCGTATCATAGCTTCCCAATACCTTTTCTATAAATGTTTTCTTGATAATTTTTATGATGAACTTTCCACTTTGGTACATCAACTTTACGAATTTACGCCCAGTACTAGATCTCATCATTTTACAAGATCTAACCGTAATTCCTATGATAATAATTTCTTCTATCGCACTTCTTGCACGTGGAACTCTCTTACGGTTTCTTGCTTTCTTCTCAACTACGATTCTCAAAAATTTAAATGCAACACCTGTCTTCATATTCGATCTCCTAAAATCTTCTTTCATTGTTCTTCTTAATAACTTTTTTTTCAGTTTCATTCACTCTCAGTAACCCTTTGCGCCTTGCTTGGGTGTAAAATGATTAAATAAAAAAATAATTTATCGTAACAATTTTCAGATTTTAAAGGGACGGTTAAGCGTATCTTGTTAATCGACGATGCAAAGGAACTGTACCTTATATTAATAGAACGTTCTACATGTGGGGACTATCGTTGCTTTGATTGTGACAAATGAAGTTACATATGTTCTTTTCCTTTAAAACTGGAAACACCTTTCTCTTTGTTGTTGTCCGCTGATGACATACTACACGCATCACTCGTAGAATACATAATAAATAAGATCCTATTCAACTGGTTCAATTTTGATTACTAGATATTATACTTGAACTCCGGAGAAGTTGTCAGAATCTAAAGTGACGGAATTCATTTTTCTTTCTACTTATATATATATTCAAAGATTCTACCATACAATTCCTAATTGTAGGACATTTAGAATCTTTCGCAACTAAGTTCCATGTGTCAAACCCGCATAATATTTTTATTTAAAACTCATAATTGCACAAACATTGAAAATTTGCCAAGAAAAAAAGAAACAAGGAAACTACAAAAACAAAAACATTTATGATTATCCCAAATTATCATGAAATTTCTAGATGCAATTATGAACAGTATTATATTTTATTTGCCCGAACACTCCGAATAATAATCTTGATTTTGAAAAGCGCTCTCCAAATTTTATAAATGGTATAAAACTGAGTCCGGAAATAATTCAAAAACCAAAATGATTCATTATAATGTTCAAAAGCACACCACTGATAGATAAAAAAGAATAGACTCTGGCCTGTAGCCAGGTGCAATAAACTGGTTTCAGGTTTACCTGTGAAGTTAAAGATTTGTCTTCTGAACACTGCTTACTAAAAATAAGAATGATTATAAGAAGAAATAATATTAGGTTGAAAAAATTCACTGGCTTGCAAAATGTTTGGGCGACCTTGATAAATTAATTACTTTTGTTAATTTTACCCCCAAATCGAGAGCCTTTTTGTGGCGCGTGATGTGTGGCAAGGAGCACCTTCATGCTGAAAGTTTTTTTTTCTCCACTCTTCGTAGTCTGGCAGAATATTAGACCGTAGTAAATTAATAGAGGTTTCCATTATCTTTTAACAATTCTCTTCCGCCGTCGTTTTTCATTCAAAATCACACCATTACGTGTCCACCACAAAATTTTACCGTTTTTTTTTCGTGTATCTCGTATTGTTTCTTTCTCTCACCGGTCTTCTTAAAGTTAGAATGTAACTCTATTTTGAATTCATCATTAAAAATTACTTTTTGCTACTTTCCAGCATAGACTTAGTCAGTACACAGTGCGAAGCAATCAACAAACAATTTGTAACGGCCAGAAAACCTAAGATCCGGAAGACCCAAATGACTCCCAACATGACACTACTGAGTGGAGCCCATTATTGGAGGGTGTTAGTTGATCTAAAAACACCTCTGCAATTTCCGGTACACCTCATTTAGACGGACGCACACCCTGACATTGTAGCATGGTCTGATTCAAAGAAGTGTCATCCTAGTAGAATTAACAGTTCCATAGTAGTAGAACAGGGAGGAGGCGCACGAACGAAAAAAATAACCGTTATGAATCGCTGCGACCCGACTGCGTGGAAAATGGATGGACATGTCATGTGCCACCTATTGAGGTCGGGTACCGTGGATTCCTTGGACGGTAAATTGATTCCTTCCTTTTGAAGGTGGACATCGATGGCCGGAACCAGAGCACAGCACAATAGGCATCGTGTATGATCCGGTCATGATCAAAAATAAATAAAATTAAATAAAACCACATTCGCAAAACAATGATACTTCCATTCTACGTCATTATTAACGGTCTATGCGAGCGCTTTGTGTATTTTAACACAACGCTGAAAATTTCAGTTATAGGCGTAAAAAGAAATCGCAAGTGACTGACACGTATAGAAAACAATACCCTGCCCGGTGACAAAAGTTTCTGGTAGCGCCAGGGGTGGCATTACCGCCTTAGCCACCGAAACTGTGTTACTTCCCCTGGTTGGCGGCTAATGACTACTTTCACACATTGTATGTAGAAAAAGAAAAAAAGTGAGTGAAATTTTCACTGATGCCGCATTATTATGGTTTAGAAAATATCTACAATTGTGTTGCCTCTTATTAGTGAACTGCTGTGTGATATCAATCCTCCTCTTTGGCAGTGAATGCTGGAACTTTCTTCACAGAAGAAGACTTGCGGCAACCGAGATGTGCTTCTACGGAAGCATATCGAGAATACCATGAACACAACTCCCCGCCCAAAAAAGAAAAATACACTTAGACCAGGAAGACACAACTGAACATTCTAGGATGCATAATGAGGGGAGAGGGCTTGGGGAATCTGAAACTCAGGGGACATTGAATGCAAGAGGGACCGAGAGAAACATAGTAACCAGCTAACGAGTAAATGAGTGGCAGAACAGGGACTGTAACGGATAAACATTATTTAAAGCTACAAAAGATGTTGTGAAGAGCTATGATTGCCCACGTTTTGAAGGGGCGTGTCACATAGAAGAAGACATTAAGATCACTAAACGAACAAGTAAGAATTAAATAAACCTTTCTATTTTGTTTTGTTGAAAAGCGGAAACTTAAGAAATCGTTAGTGACAGCATTATCACAATAGATCTGTGATCCGATTTCGATTGCGCGTCCATCGAACGAAAATCAAGTCAGTTGCAATTTTGTACAAATTCCACTTACTGTCAGACACACAACGCATTCTTTTTTTTATTTTTTCCCTTGCTGGAAACTTCGACTTCAGAATGGACCAATATTAATCGATTGGGTGTTTTCGGTGAACATTTTCTGTTACCTAGTACATGCTAATAAGTAAGTACATATGCAGAGAATAGAAGATTTAATATTAAAGTCTGAAGTGAAATCAGCACTAGCCAAATTAAAAAGAAACGGAGCAGCACTACTAGACGGGATTGTAATAGAGATGCTGGGAGCCTTAGATGGTTTCAACATTTACAAGATTACAGGTATAACAAATCAAATATACAACAAAGGTGGTATAGCGGAAGACCTAAGAAGATTGATTTTCAAAGCATTGTCTAAGAAGCCAGGTGCCAACATGTGAACTCATTGGACAATCAGCTTAATGAACCATATAACAAAACTTATCATCCGAATTTTGACGAATAGTTGACGCAGCAGAATCGGACCGGAAACGGGTAAAAAAACAGTGCGAGTTCATTAAAGAATAAAGAAGGCAATATTTATGCACAGAATTATATCAGAAAGAGCAATGCAAACACAGAAGGACGTGTACCTGTGTTTCATAGATTATGCAAACGTGTTTGATAAAGTACATCACAAAGAATTGTTGGAAATTCTAGATAACCATGACATATTTGAAGAGGCTATTAGAATAATCCAGAATCGATACTGGTAACAAACCACCTGCACATTGATATAAAATGAATTCAGTAAATATACAAACGAAAGCAGTGTAAGAAGGATGTTAGATGATTCTGAGAGAATTAAAAGTCCTAGAAACATTCATTATGACAGCCACAATCTTAAAACATTAGATTGTCCTGGGTATGACGATAAACTACATCCGCGTCCTGGGTAAAACATTACATCCAACAGCAAGGCCTCTGATTGGAGGTTTGAGGAGTGTGGAACCACCGCTTAATTGCTGGTGTTCCCACGTCCACCCTGGCCCGGGGTGGTAGCAACTGTTGTGGTCCCAGCTATAGGCAAATAGTTAAATGGGGAGAATTTGTCCTGGGTATGGCGATAAACTACATCCGCATACTGGGTAAAACACCTCTTAGTTGCTGGTGTTCCCGGTTCCATCCTGACCTGGGGTGGCAGCACCTATTGGGTTCCCAGCTGTGGGCAAATAGTTGACCCCCAAACAAGGATCAAAACGCTGTGGTAATGTAAAAATAGGTAGTAATACCTGCAATAAATTTTTGAGGGAAAAATTATTACCAGAAATACATTTCCGAGAATTTTTTTTTACCAACAATACTTTTATGAAGGAAACATTATTAACAGCAATACATTGTTGAGGAACAAATTATTACCAGCAATACAATTTTGAAGAAAAAGTTATTACCAGCAATACAATTTTGAAGAAAAAGTTATTACCAGCAATAGAGTTTTGACGAAAGAGTTATTACCAGCAATATAGTTTTGACGAAAGAGTTATTACCAGCAATATAGTTTTGACAAAAGAGTTATTACCAGCAATATAGTTTTGAAGGAAAAATTATTTTCGGAGGTACAATTTTGAAGGAGAAATTATTACCAGCAATACATTTTTGTAGGAAAAATTATTACAAACAAAATATTACCAGCAATGCATTTCTGGAAAAAATATTACCTGCAATATATTTTTGAAAAAATATTACCAGAAATAAATTTTTGAAAAAGAAATATTACCAGCAATAAAAATTTTGTCGGCATTAAATAATCCATTGAGGTTATGCCGTAAAACAAACCAAACCAAACCAAGCCAAGCAACATAATATATGCAAATGGCACAGTTGATAGCAGACACAGGAAGGAAACTACAAGAACACTTACAGAAGGTAGTAAAGGAAAGCGAGGAATAAAAAAGACAAAACATCATTTGAAAGAAGCTAAAATGCATGGTTGTTAGCAAAAGAAACAGCTTCAATTAAAACAGAACAAGGTTTAGGAGAGATAAAAAAACAAAATTTTTTATTAAGAGCTACAAAGGTGTTATGGTGAAACACACCTCTTCTATAGTTATTAGACTCTCCCACCTAATATAATTAGGAGGAGTAAGAGGAACGAGGGTCAGTCGATATCGGACGACTCGGCTAGACGGTCGAACTCTCTGCCTCTGAGCAGAGAGGAACCCGGACAAGGCTCCGCCTAAGGGCAGAGCCTCGGTCGGGGAGGTTGACCAATCCGATCCCGTTTATACGGGATCTACGGGCATTTTTTGGCCGAGCCTACGGGCTCGGGAATACCCCACTTGTGCCACATCTTTCCCTTGTGGAGGTGGGACAGTAAATACTGTCGATGTCGGACGACAGTAGTCGACAGTTAGTCGAATACGAAAGTAGACAGCGACCACAACAAGATTACTCTGCGTAATACCTATTATATCAAGTTCCTAACGTTTGGTACGTCGAACTTATTTAGGACCGATTTTAGTACAAATACAAGCTTCCACTGCGAAATAACTCCACAACAACTTTGGCCACGAGGATTCGCGCTCATACGGAGGAAGAAAAAATTCGCTCGCCACAATAACTTCGACAAAGTCTCGGATTCGCACTTAAAAAAAAAAAAAAACTTGGCAAAGTTTGTCGTAAGCCAAGACGTCAACTTAGTGACGAAAAATCTGTCGAGAAAAGAAATATTTACAGTTTGCTCAAATAGGTCACGAATTGCAAATTCCTAGGCCCCCCTCCCTTTACAGTATTTAGACATTGTGTAAACTTTTTGCGAAGATGGAGGAATGCAAAAGTCTCTTCCGGGAATTCTTTAAGTTCCAGTCGGAACAACAGACGAAAATATTGGAGCAATAAACAACATTCCAGATGCAGCTACAGGAGGTGACTTTCAATAGACAAATGCAATTCCAACAAAAAATGGAACAGATGCATAAGGAGTTTCAAAACAAAATTCTGGAAATAACTGCGAAGGGGAAAGAGAAAAATCTACAAAATGATTCTTTCCCAGAGAATACAATATGGAATTCAATTGAAATATTCACGTACAGTCCAAATGAAGAGATAACTTTTGCGGAGTATTATAAAAAATATACGGACGTGTATAACGAGGACTGCCACTCGTGGTCTGAAGGAAAGAAGGTTCTTTTAAGCAAATTAGGAACTGCTGAGCATAACAAATTGGTAAACTACATTTTACCGAAAAAAAAACTAGCGAGTTGACATTTACCGAGGCGGTAAATATATTAAGTGAATTATTTAGTAAAAAGACATCTCTGTTCCACAAGAGGTGGAAATGTTTGAATCTGATGAATGATGATGAACAAGACTATATAACGATCGCAGCCAATGTGAATAAGCATTGTGAAGAATTCAAGTTGGCAGAGTTAAGCGCAGACAATTTTAAGTGCTTGGTGTTTGTTCAGGGGCTGGTATCGGAAAGAGACGCAGAGTTGAGAAAATTAGTACTGGCAAAATTGGAAAGCGATCCAAGTATTACGGTACAGAAATTGGCAGAAGACTGCACAAGATATGTTAGCGTAAAGAAAGATTAAAAAAGATAGAACAGTCTGGCGTTTCGCATGTAAGGAAAATACGCTACAAAGAAGAAAGTCAGTCTACCAAAAAGAATTCTAAAATTGCGGATTATCAAGCAAAAAGTGAAATACCAGAGAAAAATAAACAAAATCTCCCGAAGCCATGTTTTGCTTGCGATGAACTGCACTGGTACAGATATTGCGATTTTAGGAATAAAAAATGTTTCAACTGTAAAAGAGTGGGACATAAAAGCACGCATAGCAGGTAAAAAAATAAAGACAATAAAATAAGAAAATTAAAGTTCAACGAGGTAAAAGATGGAATAACCAGAAAATTTGTTACCGTCGAAATAAGTAATAAAAATATAAAAATGCGACTTGACACTGGTTCGAATCTATCTATCATAAATTTGCATACGTGGAAGAAGTTGGGGAAACCAACTTTAATGAAGACAAAGAAAATCGCGAGGTCAGTGACGGGTGAAAAAATACAATTTATTGGAGAATTTGTTACAGACGTCACGTTAAATAAAGAAAACGCGAAAAGCTAAACTATTTGTCATAGAAAATACCTCGAACTTACTGGGTACGAATTGGATAACAGAATTCCAATTATGGGATCTACCGATGAATTCTTTCTGTTACAAGGTAGAAAGTTTAAACACCGAAGCCCAAAAATGAATAAACAAACTTAAAGAAACATTTCCTACTGTTTTTTCTCCAGGGTTGAGAAAATGTACCAAGATGGAGGCAAAATTCCAGGTAAAAGAAAACGCTCAGGCGGTATTCAAAAAGAATAGGAATGTACCGTTTGCCTCAATTGAACAGATAGATAAATAATTGACATATTAGAGAAAACCGGTGTACTTAAAAAAGTTGAGTATAGTGAATGGGCAACACCGACGGTATACGTGAAAGAAAAGTCTAAAGAAATTCGTGTTTGTGCGGGTTTAAACGCGACACTCAAAGACTATAATTATCCTCTACCAACGGCGGAAGAAATATTTGGGAAGCTTAATGGAGGCACAATATTTTCGAAGATAGATCTCAGCGACGCATATCTGCAAATACCGGTAGAAAAAGAAACGTCAAAACTTTTGTGTATAAACACACATCGGGTTCTGTATAAATTTAACAGACTACCTTTTGGGATTAAGGACGCGCCCGACATTTTCCAAGTAATGGATTCGATGTTGGGTGGTTTAGATTTTGCCGTAGCGTATCTGGACGACATCCTCATGAGAAGTACAAGTATAGCAGAACACGTAGAACATGTAGATGCAGTAGTTTCAAGAATACAGGATTTTGTATTTAAACTCAAGGAAAGCAAATGCGAGTTTTTTATGGAGAAAGTAAAATATCTGGGGCAGATCCTCGATAAGAATGGTAGAAGGCCAGACCAGAGCAGCGGCTATAAAAGACATGCCGGCTCCGAATGATATTACCGCATTACAAAGTGTTTTGGGATTAGCTAATTATTACCAAATATACATCCTTAAAATGTATGATCTGCGGGCACCATTAAAGGAACTACTGAAGAAAAAAAACTTGGAAATGGACTAATGAATGCCAGAAAGCATTTGAAAAGCTAAAGGAAGTGTTAACCTCGGAATTATTTTTAACTCATTACAACCCGGATTTAGAGATCATAGTAGCTTGCGACGCAAGTGCGTATGGAGTAGGAGCATGCATCTTACACAAAATGACAGATGGTCAAGTAAAACCAATTGCTCATGCTTCTAGAGCACTACTTCCGGCTGAGAAGAATTACTCTCAGATAGAGAAAGAGGCGCTAGGAATAATATTTGCAGTAGCGAAATTCCACCATTTTGTCCACGATCGACATTTTAAGCTACAAATTGATCATAAGCCTCTAATTTCGATCTTTGGATCGAAAAAGGGTTTGCCGACGCATACAGCCAACCGACTACAGAGATGGGTTACAATACTGCTAAATTATAACTTCAGCATGGAATACATACCATCGAATAAATTTGGCTACGCTAATGGGCTGTCCAGGTTAATTCCTCAAATGAGCAAACAATTAGAAGACACGGTAATTGCCTCACTGAAGTCAGAAGAAGAGCTGAAATTTACTGTGTGTAATGCAGTTCGGGAACTTCCGGTAACTCTAGAAAAAATAAAAGAAGACACCAGAGACAAGTATATCTTGAAAATAAAAGAAAAAATAGCCGAGAGGGACCAGTACACAACAAATGTTTTTTCGCTTTGCGATACAGTATTGTTATACAGAGAACGTGTGGGGATTCCATACACACTGCAAAAGCAAATACTAAAGGATTTTCATACTGGTCATCCGGGCAGAACTAGGATGAAGAGCCTAATGCGAAGTTTTGTATATTGGCCGAATATGGACAGGGACATTGAGAACACAGTGGCAAAATGTAAAGGCTGTGCTTTAGCTGCAAAGGCACCCCTAATAAAATTTAATCCCTGGCCAAAAACAGACCTACCATGGTCTAGGTTACATGTGGATTTCGCAGGTCCACTGTATGGATACCATTACATCATAGTATTGGATAGTTTCTCGAAATGGCCTGAGATACAAAGGTTAAGAAAACCGACGACGCAAAGTACTAAAAACTTCCTGCTGGAATTGTTCGCAAGGTTTGGTGTAGTAGACACAATTGTGACGGGCAACGGAAGTCAATTTACGTCGGAACATTTTTAAAATTTCTGCAAGGAATACAACGTCGAACATGTTACCACAGCTCTATATCACCCAAGATGGAACGGGTTAGCTGAAAAATTTGTGGACACACTAAAAAGATCTCTAAAGAAAGCTAGGGAAATACCTGCAGATGAAGCCCTACAGAAGTTTCTATAGGTATACAGAATTACCCCAAATAACGGAACACCAGCCTCACAATCGCCAGCCGAGGTGATGTTTGCACGTCGGATAAGATCTGTAATTACTACCAAAAAAGATAAAGCCAGGTAGAGAAAAATTTATTCAAGTAAAAAATACAATCCTGGTGAAAAAGTATACTTTAAGGTCTAGAAACAGAATAAATCATTCTGGGAGATTGGAAAAATAGAAAAGCTGATTGGCAACATGATGTACTTGGTGAAAGGCGAAAAATTCACGTGCTGACGGTACATTAACCAGATCAGACGACGCTCTTCAAATGTGGTTGACAGCAATCTCGCGGAAGAAACGCCTATGTAGGTGATTCTCGATACGTTTGATCTAACAACGCCAGCAACGATTTTACCTGATGTACGCCGATCTAGGAGAAAAAGAAAGGCAACTGATCATTTAAAAGTGGATCCAAAACGTATGAGATACGCTATGATGTTGCTAAAAAATGAATTTTTTTTTGTTTGTTTGTTTGTTTTTTCTTCATATTTCCTGTAAAAAATAAAGAGAACTGTTTTACTCCTACGGAGTAAAGTTTTAGGAGGGGGTGTTATGGTGAAACACCTATTCTATAGTTAGACTCTCCCACCTAATATAAGTAAAAGTAGTAAGAGGAACGAGGGTCAGTTGATGTCGGACGACAGTAGTCGACAGTTAGTCGAATACGAAAGTAGTCTGCGTAATACCTATTATATCAAGTCCCTAACGTTTGGTACGTCGAACTTATTTAGGATCGATTTTAGTACAAATACAAGCCTCCACTGCGAAATAACTCCACAACAAAAGGACAGATAATTGTGGAGAACCATGATCGCCAACGTCCTGAAAGAACACGGAACATAGAAGAAGAAGAATTAAATATACGGGGATATGCATATATTAATTTACGTTCGTATTCGAAACTGAGCAGATATGAAGTTTCGAGAATCTGGAACAAAAAGCGATTTGCGCTTATGAATGTTGATCAATCATTAAATCATGACACACATTTTACTTATATTTTCACATTCGCGCTATACAATCTTTGTTTTGCGTCCATGATTTTATCGAAAATTATTTTCCCTTTTGAAAAGGAATGCAGAAATATTTTCGATTTCATCGTAACTTTTATCTTTTGCTTTTCTGCTCTTTCGCTTCGTAAAACATTTCAACTTACTGCAGAAATTATCGCCATTCATAATTTATACATAGAACTAAAATGACGGAAATACCAGTCATTTGCAGTTAATAGTTTAATGTATTGCATTTTTAAAGGATTCCGTCATTACCAGCTTTTCAAAATTTTACTTATTTTCTCTTGATATCCAGCCAGCAAGATAGTCTATCATATATATATATATATATATATATATAATGTATATATATACGTTTGGAAAGTGCCTGAAAACCATACCACTGGTTGACCCATGCCTTGTGAGTGAAATTGGGTAGCCGTCGATGGCTATGCAAACACGATGTCACAAGTCATCGTGACCGAGGGTTTGAGCGTGCTGGCTTTGTTCAGATTGTTGTTTACGCTAACTCACTTCTCTTCCTGACACTCTAACTAATGCCCCCTGATCATAGTTGTAGTACAAACCACAGGTGGGCTCTCTGAGTGTTTAACAAACACAAAATGCACCTGAGCAAGCGTCTGCATTAGGGATTACCTAGACATCCTCGAATACGATACAGTTATATATATTGTAGCAAAACTCTAGCATGTTAAGAATGAAATTTGAAAGTTAGAACTAGCGATATTGAGACCTAATCAGTTCAATAGATTTATTCAATCTGGCCCTGATGAGAGTTTTGATGCGAGTCGGCTAACAAGATAAGTCACTTTAACTTTTCTTAATTTATTGAATATTATAGCTCTATTGAGTCCTTTTCTGGCAGAAATTCTGCTAACATGAAAAAAAACATGTAAAATATCCGTACTTTTCCCCTATTTTCTCATTTTTATCAATATTATTATTATTATTATATTAAAAACGGTTTACAGAAAATCTCTCTCTTCCAAACATCTAACCGAATGGTCAACCTTTTCATGAATCCCTTCTTGGTCGGGCCGATAACTTTTCAGTGCCTCATTGCCGTATAAATTCTTAACAGGGCGGAGTTTGTCCTATAGCATATTTACTAATGAATAATGAATTCAAAAACACTCCTTCAGATATCAGCTCAGGTTGTATAAATTAACCAAGCATATCCAATATGAGAATTGTCACCGGAAATTGTTAGCAGACATTATCAAAGAAGCATGGCCAACAGTATACATAGCCAGAGGTTGTTGCGTTGGCAACGGACAGAGTAAAATTAATCCTTGCTTGCATCTTAGAAATTTTCTAAGTAGAGGCTAGGGTAGTAATTCAATGTCTCCCATGTTCAACATATTTATGTAATTCTACTTCCGGTTTTTGCAAGTTAACCATTGTTGGTCATTCACTTTATTACGTGTCATTTGGGTTTACGTCTTCCAAAAAAGGCATCACGTCGCCAGATCATTGAAAGTAGGTGAAAATGCAAAAACAGAAAATATGAAATAAAATGGGAGAAAAGAAAGGAAAAGCAAGTTGGGAAGGTAGCGACCGGAAAAGGTAGAAGTTTGAATGCTGACTCATATAAACTTATATGGGTTACATAAGATAATATTTTCCTTTGTCAAGCAATAATGATAATAAATTTATAAAAAAAGACATTACAAACAAGTTTGCAGCTTTTTTTTACGATGCAGTGTAAAGATTGATGCGTTTTCCTTAATCATACAATAAAGAAAATACACACACACACACAGAAAAATGTTTTATTCATGTTAATATTCATACGTATGTGCTCTCACGCGTATATTTTTTTAAAAATATTTTTGTTGATTTTATGATCAAACATCATTAGATTGCAGACAGTTTTGGTTCTTTTGAAAATAGCAACATCTGTAGTGTCTTTTATTTTGGCATAAAAGGCCAAGAATTTAGTGGAGGATCTTCCTTATTTTTTAGAGTCCCACAGAATATGAAATTATCCCCCTGCTTGAATTCCATTCAACAGATACTGAGTGATCGATTGTATATGTTTTATTATTATTATTTAATAAAAACCCAAATAACAAATATTAAGCAAAATGTTGACATGAAAATGAAATTCTTATCGATAATCCATTTATATTTCATTCGAATTAAATATATTCAGCTTTACATCATTTTTTAAATAATTTTTATATTCATTTGTTCAAATGTAGCTGCAGTCATAGTTATGCTAATGTATATGACACTTAAATTGTATTCATGCATGTTTATATGAGGAGGCTTTAGTTTAGATGTCACTCTCAAATGACTAAGCTCATTGATCTAATTTTGTTATGATGAATTACAAGACATCCAATTGTGATAAAGGCTAAACGAGATAATTTGACATCAGCAAAGGTCATCAAAGAGCACACCACGTTATTTTGATTTAAGTGAAGAATTTTCTCGAATACTAAGCAGAATGACAGATCTGGTCAAATGCAAGGAAAAATCACTGAGTTAGAAGTAATTTGTAGCTTTTATGATCTGCATTGCAGTAAAATGTTATTATCGATGGTGAATTGGTATTTGGGGTAATTTGGGGATATGATAGGTGGTGCTGACTGCCAAGAAGGAGTGAATTTAGGATTAAAATAGCCTTTTTCCGCCAAATGAAGAATGTGACTAAAATGTTGTACAACTTTTAAAACGTTTTCAAATAAAGATTCTAAACTTTTCAGGATTAAACTTTATTTGTCAACTGTTTTAAAATGTATAAAGTTACCGAAGTCGGAATAAGATACAATTAGCTCTAAAGAGAGTGGCGCATTCTTTATCCAAATAATGATGCAATCAAAGAAATAAACCCAAGTTGTTATATGAATATCTCTGAATGTCATTTGTCTGCTGTTCATCTTAATAGGCTTCAACTAAAATAATCCTTCCAAAGTTATGAAATGGAACTAACTTCGCGGTTAAGCATTTTTTACCTTGTCATGGAAAAAATAACACAAACTCTCTCTATCTATCTATCTATATTTGTCATCCACAGACAGACTGTTTAGCAGCTCATCAGTGTGGCTAGACGTCCGGTTGCCTCTAGCTAGGATCGAAACCCGACTGAATTGGCGTCAGTCGGAACTTCTACCACTAAGCCGTTGGCGCACGGCAGAAATGTAGGTGAATTTTAGCGTGTTTATTTTTAGATTTAGATAAACACACAGTGACTGACAGTGACTCAATTCTGCCGAAGAGTCGTGCAATATTAGCTTAAATAGTCACTGTTTACAAACCCACACCTCAAACCAAAGAGCTCAACCGAAATTATTATTATTATTATTAATATTAATGCAAACGTTATATTATTATTATTATTATTATTATTATTATTATTATTATTAATGCACACATTTTTTTAATGCTAACGTTCCGCTTACCTTTAAACAGCATTTATTTCGTCTATCAGCCTACGAATACGAGAAAAATTAATAAATAAAATGTGCAAAGCATCAAGTAGTGTTCGAATCCTGCCGAAGAGCACATTTTCTTTATAAAATTTCCTGAGTACGCAGAATAGTAAACGAAATAAATACTATTTAAAAAACGGAGCATCTACTCAAATACGGGCATCTACTAAAAATAACGTTTGAAGTAATAAAAATATGTCGGATTAAAAAATAATAGAAGATAAAGAAAAATCCATTCTTTAGAAATATTTTATGTGCATATAAGATGGTCAATATCGAATCGAAGGCGTTTCTAAAGATATATATATATATAAAAGAAAATTTCAATTCCCTCATCTATTTAAGAAAGTCTTTATTTTGGTTCTCTAGTCTATATCACAGCGAAAGAATTATTCCTGAGCCACAATAATTCAAAGAGATTTCTGCTTGAAGACACTTGTTTTATTATTAAGATGTGACCGCTCAACCTCAGTACTACGATCGCGAAGACAGAAATTCCTATTCTTCTGTTACAGTAATTCATTTTCTCTTAGACAAATGCTGCGGTTTTCGATTCTTTCTTATAGTTTTTCCTTGTTCTATGTGCTCTCTTTTTGAGAGATTCTGTCTGCTACAGATGCCATGACATTTGTGGTTTCAAGAACTTGTGTGTAGGGATCAGCTATTGATAATTTTCATTAGTTCACGCGCACACGCACGCACACACACACACACACACACACACATACATATATATATATATATATATATATATATATATATACATATACATATATATATATATATACATATATATATTCACTGAAACACAGCATGTTTGCCAGTACCAGTTTTGTTGAAGAAGAATGTTAAAGTCATATCTCAACAATGTATATATGTGGCGAAAATGAATACGCGTGAATACATATAAAAATGATATATTTGCGGGTTTAGATGGATATTCATGAAAATGGATCTTTTATATATATATATATATATATATATATATATATATATATATATATATATATACATATAAAGAAAAAGTGAAGTAAATTTGGTGGGATTTACATGAGAAGCGTTCAGAATCTATTATTTATTTCCTGCGCAGTATAAGAAGAAATTGAGCTCGTTATTTGGATAGGCTTTTATTTTCCAATTAATCATCCGTAAGAGTTTAATTCGTGAAAATACTGGAAGATAGATGATCCGAAATTCTTAATTACAAAGAAAGAAAATATTTTCAGCCTTTTTTTATTTTATGCACACAAACAGACGCACACATATCTACTTACTTACATACATACATACGTACATACATATAGTTAGCAACGTGTGATTGAATGTACATGAATACGAGTCTGAATTTTTCATACGTAAAATTGTTGTATATTCACTTCTAGACTCCGTCAAATTAACGTCGACCGTGATCCGTATACGGTTTCGGGGACATTTTTCGGACATTCAATCTTCGTTTCGCGAGGATGTAAGGGAGTCTCGTTTCCTCCATTTGAGTCGGGCGTTTATATAACTTCCTGCCATTTGGTTGCTGTTTTGATTTACTAATTTGTACCCAATACAGGGATCAAGAGCCACTCAAGATAGAATGTTATTGTGTGGTGTTGTAAGAAAAAACAAGAAATGGAGTTCATGTGGCCACGTAGGAAAGATAATGGTTAACCCTAGACTTGAATAGGTCAAGATTATAGTGATCGGGAAAATATCCTGCCCGGATTTTGTTCCAAAAAGCAACAGTTCTTGGGAAGAAGTTGTCCGAATGGGACTTATATCTTGCTACAGGAACACGAAGGGGATGAGAAAGATTTACATTTGTCTTGTGTATGTATATCTTAAGTTCGTCCGGGCTTACTTCCTGTTTATGTTGTTGCGCTCACTGACATCCTTCGAGGCTCGAATCCGCATTGATGGTTTAGAGAGACTTTCTAGATCTCGTCCCTCGAGTCATCTAAGTTTTTGACTTTGACATGATACCAGAGTACAAAGTTTACTTTGGTATCTCTTAGAGTGAACAGAATGTATATTGGGATCACCACATATCAATTCTTCTTAGCTCAAATGTTCTTGATAGGCATTAAATTCGATTAAGATCTCTATCTCTTAGCGTGAATCCAATATATATATATATATATATATATATATATATATATATATATATATATATATATATATATATATATATATATATAATTGGTAATATTAGTATTGTGCTATATTTATTTTTTAATATCACTTGGTATTTATTTTATTCTGTTATTTATTTGTATGGATTTCAAAGTCATGTGATCATGATGTTCCTAATTTAAAAGATAATGAGTGAACTTCTGAAACAATAAATTGTGAGCAAAATACACAACCCCTGTCGTCCAATATAAAAAGCAAGATGGGCGAGTAAGCGATTATATTGCAGTTAATTACTGATAAATATAGAGAATAATATCTTGCTCTGAAGAAGTAACGGCAAAATAGTCGGTCAGATCTAAAATAACTAAAAGAAAGAAAAATAATCAATAATCATTATAAAATCAATTGCGTATCAAAATGCTGACTCTGCATTCTACTGAAGACTATATTTTGATTTTTTGATAGAATATGTTTTCGTAATTTCATCAAACATTTGATTGGAACATTTCACAGAAAATAATATAAATTTCTTCTTTCAGAGTAAGGTGTTTTATTTACAATCCATATTGTAACGAACTATTTTTCATATAATTAAAGGGGTTATGAAAATAATTATTTTAGTACAAACCAATCACTATTTTAAAACATAAGTTTCTTGACTCTAAGGCTACAGCAGTTTATTACGTGAAAGCGAGAAACTAAATATCACATTGTAATAAGCATAGAGCATGCGCAGGAAATTGTCTGGTAACGACTCAGGCTTAACTTTGAAATAAATCTTATTCTGATTAATACTTTAACATACAAAGAAAAATATAACATATTTACTCGAAATGTCATTGAAGTTTATTCAACATAGCTTTTGGCAATTAGATAGTGTCTAATAATATTTCATATCATTGAATTAGAGTTAAAATAGAGGTGAATATGTTAAAACGATTTTTCAAACCACTATGCTCATGTATTTGTATGTTATTAGGTTTGTTAATATAAGACAAATATCAGTAGATAATATGAAAATAAATTCAGTGAAGAAAGGCTCACAATACTTGAAGCTATCATTATACGAAATAAACAGCCTACGTTAAACAGACTAATATTTTTAAAATGCTAAATAAATACTTATATATTGTTAGAAACCTTTCGACATATAACTTCACGTGTGTAAACGCATATTTAAATCAACATGTCAAGAGTTAAGCGCATAAAAAACTTTATTTATGGCAGTGATAACATTAACGTTTCTGGTAATGGCTAGAGATGATCGAAAGGACACGAACATAGGGAACTTTGGAGAGCTTCATGCATAAATTTCATCTTCATGTGCAAAAGCTTCAGACACATACTAGAAAAAAAATATAATAAAAACAAAATCTTAAAAACAGTATAATTCGGTTGATTTTCATAAAGTTTTTGGAACATACACACACGTATACACACACACACGCACACACAAAAACACACATATATATATAGACACACGCGCGCACGCACACACACACACACATATATATGTACGCACGCACTCACACATATATATATATGTACACACACACTCATGCATATATAGATATACACACATAAACATATATACACACACACACACACACACACACATTTGCCTGTAGACCCCGCTTACGTGGGATCGAGTATCTGTCTAAAGGACGAGACTCTGCGCTTCATCAAAGCCTCGTCCGGATTCCTGCCAGCGTAGACAACATATTACAATATTTACCTACCTCCCCACGAGGTATGATGCGGCTCAAGGCCAAATTTAATGTGGGGAAATCCGAGCCTCGTCCGGGTTCCACTCTGCCCAAAGGCAGAGAGTTGGACACGGCAAGAGCTTCCAACGCTGACTAAATTGATTTGTACATGTATACTACTAGTATAATATTAGATAAAAATAGTTTTATGCCTATACTTATATTACACGTTATGTAGCTTAATAATAGGTTTGAATTTTTAAATTATATTAGTATTCTATACTTTATATGCCTTTTTATTTATATTTTAAATTTTAAATTTAGATTTTAAATTCTTCTTCTTCTTTTCTTTTCCGTTTATGGAAACCCTTTCTATATTTCTTTTTATTTTATGGTGTTTCTCCTTATGCCTTTTTAAAAAAATAAATATATAATTTTTCTTTTTTATTATTAGGGCTTCCATTATTTTTATCTTCTTTTACATGTGGATGAGTTTATAATGCTAGTATTTTCTAGTAGTATGTTACGGATGGAGGCTGGTACGTTTTTGTGTGTGCTTAAATGAGTTCTCATGGAGCTGTGGTCGGATAGGTGTGGCGTTAATCGTCTGAATAAGTATATAGTAGTGTGACCGGTCTAATTATTTATAAGTTTGGTTTGATCAGGAATAAGTTCCTTAAGGGACATAAAAAAGATTAAAAATAATGGAAGCTCTATTAATAAAAAAGAAAAAGCCAACACTCAGTAACATTAGCTATGAAAACGGCCACAATGTGCTGACCGTATTTGGTAAATGAAACATCTCTATAACTATAAATATATGTATAATACAACTCATACATTCAGTTAAAAGTAAAATAATATCATCCTTGATAATGGCTAAAAGTATAGCCGAGAGCTCGGAAATGTAGAACTTTTGGGCAATTTCTACATATTTTATGTTCAGAAAAGAAAACACGTGTACGAAAACAAGAAAGATTAAATAAAATGCGTAATCGCAGTATCTTATCAGTCGTCATTAACGGACCATGAATAAAAGAGGAATTGCCGCATAATACACTATATATATATATATATATATATATATATATATATATATATATATTGGATTTGTTTGCGAAGATGTGTTCTCGATATTTGTGTCGTTAACTTCACTATCTGTTTTTGTATGAATGATTCATGTAATATAAATTGAACTGCACATACTTGATATTAAAAGAACTGATCCGACGTGCAACTTTCGGATAATAACTGTGACTCTATTTATAGAACAATTTAGTTCATGCCACATCGACTGAAAAAACATATATATATATATATATATATATATATATATATATATATATATATATATATACGCACACACACATATATACACACGCACACATACACACATATATATATACACATATATATGCACATATATATACACATATATATACAGTGCTATGCAAAAGTAAGTGAGTCACTTAGATAATATTTAAAATAATTGTCACTTTTTACAGACAATCAACAAATCTTAATTAAACTTTTCATTAAGAAAAACCTTTATTGAATGATTTACAACTACTGTCAAAGCTTTTTATCAATATGGAATAAAAATATTAATTAAAAATTAAGATGTGCAAGAGTATGTGAACCCTTATAAAGTATGTGAAAAGTATAAGTAAAAGTATGTGAACCCACTCTGTATTTTTGTTTTACGTGGTTGGCAGTGTAAATAATTTTTGTGCACATATAAAATTCAGTGACACGTGTTCATTTTTTTGGGTAAGCTTTGTATGCTGCAGTTAAACAATATAACTCATTGTGTACGCAAAAGTGTGAAGTTAGAAAGTAAATGTAAAAAAACATAAATCCAAAAATCAAAGGTATTTTGTGAATTTTTAAAAATCGCATAGTTGAAATCTATAACGGAGAAGGCGACAAAAAGCTATTAAAACGATTTGGAGTGCACTTCTCTGTTATGCAACAAATTATTTATAAATGGATGGCCTTTTGTATGATGACATCACAATCAAGAAGTGGCCATCCACAGCAAGAACAAGTACGCATCTCGTTCGGTAAGCCAAGACAAATCCTGCTGATCCTGGTGATTCTCCAATGCTTACTGGCCAATGTCGGAATCAGTGTGCATATATCTACAGTGCAACGAAATCTGAACAATTCCAGTCTTCATGGCAGAATGCCTAGAAAAAGCCACTGCTTACGAAATAGCACAATTATGCCCGCCTCAAATATGCCAAAGCCCATAATCATAAGCTAGTAACATTCTGGCAAAAGGTTTTATGGTCTGATGAGACCAAACTATAGCTTTTGGGGAGTAACAATAGCTGAGCTCCTAATACGGCTTTTGACGAGAATCTCATACCAACCATTAAACGTAGCGGTGACAGGATTATGATTTGTGGGTGCTTTACTGAAGCTGGAACAGGCAAAATAGTAGTCTTGTCCTCGGTTCAAAAATCGACTTTATCTTGGGGCTGGAACTTCCAACAGGACAATGATTTGATGCATCAAAGCAAACCCACAAAATAATGGGTTCGTAAAAGGAAATTTCAAGTCTTGGAACGGACTCGTCAAATTCCAGATCTAAATCCAATTGAAAATATATGATTCAAGTAAAAGAAGGCAGTGCATGCAAGAAAACCAGGTAATATGAAGCAATTATGGGAGTTTTTCCAAGAAGAATGGTCAAAAATCGGCACTCACTACTGCCAGATACCTCTTAAGTATTATAGAAAATGACTGGTTGACATTGTAACCACAAAAGGAGCAGTTACCAAATATTAAATGTAAGGGTTCACTTACTTTTGCACATCTTAATTTTTAATTAACATTTTTATTAGCCTATATAAAAAATTTTCAAAGTGGTTGTAATTGATTTAATAAATGTTTTTTTTAATAGTTTAATTAGGATTTGTTGATCATATGGAAAAAGAGATCATTATTTTAAAAATATTACCTTATAATTTTAAATATTATCTTATCTCCTGCACTGCACTGTATACACATGCACATACATATATACATATATATATATATATATACACCCATACATATATATATATATATATATATATATATATATATATATATATATATATATACATATGCATACACACACACATATATATACCTATACAGATATATACATGCATGCATACATACACACATATATACGCACACATATATATATACACATATATATGCACAAATACACACACACAAACATATATATATGCAAGCACTTACACACACACCTATAGATATAAATATCACACACACATATACAAACACACACACACATACATATATATTGGTAATATCGTATTCAGTATTTGTAGATTGAAGTTAAAAACTAAATTTATGTATTAATATATAACAAACATGATTTGCGATTCTTTTTTAATTAACCTTTATGAATATGAAGGTCAGTAAGGTTGTTCAAAACGATTCTGTTTTATCTTTTTAGCTAACAATTAATGTTTTATTAGATCCCCTGGCATCGTAGTCGTCAAAATGACACTTTTATCTTGGTTCAAATAGTTGTACTCTGTCGAGGAATAAAATGTTGCTCTCGAGTGCCAAGGATCATTGTCGTACCTGCATACTTTGTGAAAATGCTTTACACACACACGCGCGAGCGCATATATTTATATGTGTGTGTTTGTGTATGTGTGTGTGAGAAAGAGAAAGATATGAGCATTGCGTTTATAAATCTTGATGTTTCTATAATTTATTTATTCATGAATTATTCTGTCATTTTTGTGGGTATTGCGATAATAAATAGTTGATCTATACCGTAAAAAATAACGGAAGCATTAATGTAATTATGCAAATGCATTTTACTTGTAATTTATCAGATACTTTGTTGGTCTGCATTTCCTGTTCGTGTCCAATACTTATTGAATATTAAACCAAACAAATCACATTCTATTCATCATAATTATATAACAAAAGATGCATCCGACATGTTGGTGACATCAGTCATATTGTCGAGTTCAAAATAAAGTGTTGTGTGTTCCAGAAAAGGTAGCAGAAGGCGGTGGGGTGCATTTATAATACTTAGTTATTACCCGTTAGGAGAATCACTGCTATAATTTAATTTCGAAGGAACATAATTACATATAGTTATATAGAGGTACCTAAAATAAAAGCGATACCTAAGTTCTAAAGTGCATTTTAAAAATGAAAAATCTTTCTTGAAGTTTTTATTTTAGTTTTAATTCCAAGTTAATATATTACATTTCATATTTCTAATAAGCAAAATACTTTATTGTATTTCAATCTGAGTTTAAATTGATTGGAATGATTTTTTCGTTTTTGAAATCGCTAAAATTGGTAAAATCCGCCATATCAACGCAAAATAATTTTCTTTAATTCATTCAAAAATAAAAAAAATACTTTTCTGAAATTTTATTTGATAAAGATCAATAGATTTAAAGTATAATTAATCTGAATAAAAAAAATATTACTTACTTTTATCACAGAAAACACTGAGGTGGGTATTTTTATAATTCATTTTTCAATAGTTTGTTTAGCATTTTTAAGTAAAGGGCAAATAACTAAAAATTACTTGACTAGTACAATGTGAACGCCTTTTATATATATATATATATATATATATATATATATATATATATATATATGTGTGTGTGTGTGTGTGTGTGTGTGTGTGTGTTAATTTTAACTACCGAGTAATCTTGAAAAATAATGGGAAAATATCCTAAGTAATTTAATATTTTAGATAGTTTGGCTATATAGTCTTACTTACGAAGACCCTTGTTAAAGAAATGTTAAAAAATTACCAATAAATTTTAAATTTATTATAGTTACTGTACTTATTTTATGATAATCTAATTAAATAATGTCTTAATAATTGCATTTTTTATTTTACGATTCAGAGCAGATTTTCTGTAACTGACAGTCGTGTCTGACAAGGAAAAATTAATAACTTAAATTCTACAAGGACTTGTGTAATGCTTATATCTAATATAAGCATTACACTCTACAAAAATGAATTTCTCGAAATTTCACCAAATTAAATAAGTGGGGCCAAGATTTTCTCAAAAAAGCAACGTTCCTAAAATAATTTTATTCATTTGTGAATAAGTCCTAAAAGTTTTATTAAAATCCGACTATTATCTCATTTTTGTAAGAATTTCTAAATCAATGTGTTTTTCACCGCAAAAGACGCTCAAATTCCCCGTACTAATTTATGCTCAACCGCTGAAGGAAGAAAAACAACAACAAAAAAATTAACCAAAATTTTGAAGGTTTAAAATGTATCAACAAACCATTTAGTAATCAAAAATATTCGTTCGTTTTTCCTCTTAATAATAAACATTTGACGATAAACATTTTTTATTAAGTTTGGGACATTTTTTTTATCATATACGCTCATTTTTTTAGCGAATCATTGGAGGAACCTAATCATACATCTTTTATATGGGAATTATTTGTTTGTTTTTTTTTAATTTTAATTCTTTGTTTCATATATGTCTATTCAAACATCATGACAAAATTGGTTGTACATAATTTTCACGTGTTTCAATTATTAAGAGTGACCTCTGTGATTAATTTGGTTTCATTTTATATGTCCTATGCTATCTATGAAATTAATTTTATTCGCTTCCGTTGTTTTGAAATCTAAGATTGCATTTAGAACCTATCAGTTAAATGAGTAAAATTCAAATTTGTCTCTCGTGACTACAGCTTTAATTATTAGAGGTAAAAATATCCAAAGAAAGCTAACACGAAAAAAAAACTGTTAGAAATCTGATTACATTACATAGTAATTAGATATTCCGTTATAATGGTAAAAGGTGACATGTTTGCTTCAAATGGCACCAAAAAATGTCACATTTTACAATAACAAAGGAATATATTACTTAGCAATGAGACCAGGTTGCGTGGCCGATAAATATATAGTCACATTATATTTTAAATTACAAAATAACTGCTGCTAACAATCAGTTTGATGCGGCTGAAGTTTTTAGGATACATAATGAGAAAAGGAGGTTTGGAAAATTAGTTCAATTCACAAAATGAATTTGCTTGCTCTTCGTTACTGGTGTTTATTCGACAATTCTCCAGAAAAAAGTTCATAGTGAAAAGTTTATAATACAAATAACTTGATACCAATGAGTTTTAAATTATTCGCGGAAAAAAAACCTTCACAACTTGCTGGTTTTGTTGAAATATTTATTATGTGTTATGTTTTTGCTTTTTCAAATTTATCAGAAAATATTAAGCTTTTTTATTTTTAAAATATCTTAATCCAAATATAAAGAACATACAGTTAAATTGAAAAATGTAAAATTAACAACAATCGATTGTTTTAATTCTTGTGGAATTATTGATTGAACAATGTATTCACTTATGATGAAAATTATAATAAAGAAAAAAATTTGTGAATTATAATCACTAATTGCTGAATTTTGAAACAATGTTTATTTATTATTTTCCATGACTCAAATGTCTGTTTAAGTTATAATATTTTTTTACTTTTCTTTTTCAGGTGAGTTTTAAAGCGAGGTTCCACTGATGGTGAGAAAATTTGTTTTTACGCTAATAGTCATGTAGATAGATTGTCGCTCAACAATTTTATATTTCAGCGTTATCAAAGAATTTCTATTCATTCTGCGCAGATAATATTCCGCTCAATATGTAGACATTATTCATGCAAGCTGATGACGTCAGTTTTTATATCAATATCCTTTATCTGATTGTTTGGAATTACATATCTCCGCCTGTCAAAAAGTCATTTCATCATTATTCTTGATAAATGAATTAAAATATTAATAAGTCAAATTTCTTCTTGAGTGTTTTTCTCATTTCAAGAGAAATATAGCTACATAGCTAGATTAAATGAAAACATAAAGACGGCCTGAATACTAATTAAAACCATACGTGAAAAACTAGCTTGACGAATTAACTAGGACACGTTTGATAGTTTTTCACACTTTTATCTTGATGCAGTTTTTTCAGAGAAAGAATGTTTAATGTCATGTACACGCTTTGTTGCATTTTCAATTCAGTGTCAGAGTATGAAACTAAAACCTAAAACGAGCCGTATCTAAAAATCTATCACATTAAACGGGTAATCGCTCTAAAATGCTATGGATCTGGAGAAAAATATTTCGATCGGTTTATTCTTCGGTCTTTCTCAGGTATATAATTGCTAAGTGAAGGTTTCTAGATCCTATATCTAGGAGTCAAAGGTTCTAGCAATATTTCTTTGTGAAGTTAGAATAATCTATTTTTGCAATGTAGAAATACATACAGTGTCTTTTTTAACTTACAAAGTTTCGTATGTTTTTTAGTTTTATTTTCTTATCGTAGGTGTCTACATTATGTAGAACCCTGATTTGGTTTAGAAAGCCTTTTCTCAGACCCGTATAAGCAATCTTTTTCACTCTCCACATCCTCTAGTGGGGTCCTCTGCCTTATTTTGATCTCAACCCAACAGACTTTGTGCATCACTTCAAATTAGTTGATTTTTTGTTTGTTTTGTTTTTTCTAATAAAAAGGAAATTAAATTCAATGTTACATTATCCCAACCGAATATTTGGTAAAAAAAGGAGAATCTTATTTCTAATACAAGTCATGCCTCAGTATACCATTTCTAACATATTTCCCGAAATTCGAAGACAATATTGAGATGTCCTCTGTCATCTGTACAGAATGACACCTTTACATATAGACTTTCTGGAGACGTATTCTGTTAAAGTCAGCCATAACATTTCGATAAATGACCATTGATTCGAGTTTAACAAGATTTAACACGAGATTCCAATTGTAAGTACTAAGAATCACTTTTTCCACGAAGCTGTCTTGATGTAACTTTGTTTTTGTTTATTTATTCATATATTATTTTTTAATTTTAATTTCAGACCATTTAGGTTAATTTGTAAATTATTAAAAAAAAGGTTTTGTCACATACGCTTATATAGCGTATGAAACCTAGCTTACTCAGGAAATTCGTAACCAGAGCGAGTAAAATGATAGCTCGAGGATCGCATATTGTTTTAATAGGGTGCAATGGAACTTGTACTAAGTTAAAAATATTCTATTTCCTCACCTTAAAGGTAAGTATTCCAGTCGAAATGTTGGCAACTAAACCAGCTACACCACTCCAAGTTCTTCCGAGTGAGGCGACTCGTTAGCAAGTGAGTAGGACGAAAAACAAGACCTAACAAATGGCGGAGGAACTCTCTGAGCCAACGACCAGCTAACTAGAGGTGGTATCCCCATAAACCAGCGTGGAGAAGGCAACGGGAAACCTCTTCAATCTCAACACAAATCATGGTTAACAACTCAGATAATGCGAAAACTAACGGCGTGAAGGGGGTTAAGTCTATAGGAATTAACTCCTCGCCCAGTAAGGACAGACATGCGCAACAGGTGTTACCTGACCATCATCCAGCGACTGCTAGCATAAACGGCGTAAAGAGAATAAAATTCCTCGAAACTTATCCATCGTCCGGAAAGGAACGACATGAGCGACAAGTGTCACCGGACCGTTATCTTGCGACTGCTCGCATCAAACATAAAATAACTCTTGGGACATGGAACGTTCGGACATTGAACAACTGTGGTCAGTTAGATAATGTGAAACAATAGATTAGCGGGCTTAAAATCAACATTCTAGGTGTATGTGAAATAAGATGGCCAAACAACGGAGATTTTGTCAGCGACAAGCACAGGATTATTTATGCAGACGAAGAGAAAAAAGGATTAATACTAGATAAAATATTTAAGAAATGCATTCTGGGATACTACCAACTATCCGAAAGAATTCTGGTAGTCAAGCTGAAAGGAAAGCCTTTCAACATATCTATCATAATAGTGTACGCACCGATAGCGCAAAGTAAGGAAGAGAAAATCGAATCTTTCTACATGCTAGACAGTGCCAAGGCTCGTTGCAAATCACAAGTCATCATTATCATGGGAGACCTAAACGCCAAAGTAGGCAGGGATAGGGCAGGGGATATTGCATGAAGATTCGGACTAGGAACCCGCAACGAACGTGGAGAAAAATGGATCCAATGGTACACAACCAATGACCAGGTAATAGCCAACACTTGGTTCCAAGAACATCCGAGACTATTATGAACATGAAGGAGCCCAGGAGGATAAACTAGAAACTAAATTGACTACATAACTATCAACAAAAGATTCAGGAATGCAATGATTTACTGCAAAACCTACCTAAGTCCGACTGCGGAAGCGATCATCGCCCTGTTGTATGTAAACTAAGTGTGAAACTGTGGAAATTGAAGAAGCCTAACGCAGCACCCAAATTTCAATACAGCAAACTCCTGAACGACCCGTACCCGGGAAGAAAAATATATGGACAATGTAAAAAGAAGATACTAGGGACACAATGGGAACTCGAAATGGGACACACTAAGAGACGCTTCAATGACATCAGCAAACGATATCATCCCAAAGGAGAAGGGACGAAGAAGAAAAAACGAATGGATGACTGATGAGATTCTCGACATGATGCAAAGGAGACAGAAAACTCTTCCAAGATATGGAACGGAATACAGAAAATTACACAATGAAATAAGGACCAAATGCAGGCGAGCTAAAGAAGGGTGGTTAATGTGCAGAAATAGAGAGATTGAGTACGACTAAAAAAGAATATATACACAAACAAATGCCCGTCAACAGGCTGTTTAAAATCAAAGGATGGAACACTCATATTAGAGAAGGAAAAAATCTTCAGCGTTAGAGCTAGTATATTGGAGAACTCTTCCATGACGAAAGAGAACAACCAGCAATACACAGAACTACCGACGGACCTGAAATTCTGAAAACCGAAGTAGAAGCGGCACTGGTCAAATTGAACAGAAACGAGGCGGCAGGGTCAGACGGAATTGTAATGGAACAGCATAGACAAGATCACAGAAATAATAAATGAAATCTACAACATATACCGGAAGATCTCAGCAGATCTATCTTCATAGCAGTGTCTAAGAATCCAGGCGAAAACGAATGTGAACTCCACCGAACAAACAGTCTAATGAGCCATGTAACAAAACTCATCATCCGTATTCTGATGAATAGAGCGCGGAGCAGAATGAGGCCAGATAGGACAAGAACAGTGCAGGTTCGTTAAAAACACTGGAACAAGGAACGCGATATTCAGGCTCAGAATGTTATCAGAAAGAGCAATACAAATGCAGAAGGACGTGTACCTGTGTTTCATAGACTACGCAAAGGTCTTCAACAAAGTACGCCACAAGGATCTGTTGGAACTGCTCAGTAACCTTGATATATTCGGGAAAGGTATTAGAATAATCAAGAACCTATACTGGCAGCAAACAGCAGGCATGTGCATAGAGAACGAGTTCAGAGAATATGCAAAAATAGAAAGGGGCGTAAAGCAATGATGTGTCTTCTCACCGGACCTATTCAACCTATACAGCGAAGCAAATCTGAGAGCATTGGAAATACTACCTGGATTCAGTACTGGCAGCCACAATCTTAACAACATAAGATACGCAGATGACACAATACTGATAGCAGACACGGAAAATAAATTATAAAACCTCCTACAGAATGTAGCGAGAAGGAACTAAGCATAAACTACAAGAAGACAAAATGCATGGTCATCAGTAAAAGGATAAAGCCCGAAATGCGATTTACAGTTCGGGGACACTAAAATCAAGCAATTGCGGAAGTTTAAATATTTGGTAAGTGTTTTGACAGAGGATGGTAAGTGCGACACTGAGATCTGTAGACGTATTGGGATGGCCAAGGCCGCATTCCAAAAGGATATCAAGGACCGAGCGTGTGAGCAACAATGAGGTCTTGAAGAGGATGCAAACAAGGAGGAGGCTTATACTTGACATCAGGAATAAGCGGCTGAAGTTTCTGGGACACGTAATGAGAAAGGAGGGTCTGGAGAATCTGATACTCACAGGTCGAATATAGGGAAAGGAAGACAAGGAAAAGCAACGAATAACATACCTGGCGGGCTTAAGCAAGTGGATGACAGAACGTGATCTGGGGGAGGTGGCAGAGGGACGAAACTTATTGAAATCTACAAGGGATAGGGGGAAGTGGAGAGCCATGATCGCCTACGTCCTGAAAGGACACGGTACATAAAAAGAAAAGAAAAGATACCATTCCCAACCTTTTTGCACATGTAGGACCAGAAATGAGTATTTATGGCTGCTCGTAGCAAGATTGAATGATGGTTTGTTTGAGTTGTCCAACTTTGCATGGATTTCCAGAATACGGTCTTTGAAATACTTGCTTTCGAGAAAGACATCATGCGCGCAGAAATATTTTAACAAAACACAGTCGCTGCTGTTTACACCCACTGCAAGGGTTAATATGCAATCCACACCGAAAATTCCACTTCATTTCGAATTGAAAATCCAAAGGAATGGTAGGAAACAGATAAAAAAGAAAGATGGTCTTGATTCATGGATTAATGTCACTGTTTAGACTATCAACATTGCCAACAGTATCAATGTAGGACGCTCTTCTGACAGATTTGCATCAAATTGTGAAAAGGTTTAAAAATAACAGGTTATAGAATGAAAAAGTCTTAACTAATTGATAATTTGATTCGACATATACAATGTTGACATGATGAAACAAAGAGAAACCGATCGTATTAAAACGAGTGTCTTCTAGTTTTGTCAGACCAGCTCAGTAATTGAATAAAGATTCACAAAATCTATATTTACTTGCTCCCAAGACTATCTATTAAACAGTATACCATCAAATGTACTAAAGTACTTTTTTTCATATACATTATTTTATAAGGATTTTAGAAACATAACTTATTACCGATATTTTTCCAAATCATGTTGTAAATGAGCAAATAAAATTAGTTTTACAGAATGTTAGAAAAAATACATAATCAACCAACCTGATATAAACGAAAATAAAAATATCATTCATTTTCTATCGTAACCAGGTGTACCCTAACTATACACGCACTATAAAGGTCATTAAAGATATAATTTGATGTTACATAAGAATGTAATTATGTGTAACATTAATGAGGATGAATGAGTTATCTGGTATCTCAATATTTTCACTGTTTATTGTCCAATTTATTTTATTTACTAGTAACATCAGTCAAAAAGGGAATAGACTATAGTTGAAAAATAATTGCGATTTTTTTCTAGATCTTTTGCAATCACCAAAACCAAACGAAGGAAGAAAAAGACATAAAACTTGCACTTTTCAGAGTTGAAAGAACCTAATTAATATTTTCTTACTTAATAATTGCTCTGTCGTTAAGGCTGACGTATATTCGTGTCTTTTCGACATTATCCATTCTTGACCTCCGTCGTATGGAAATTGACATTTCAGAAATATTTGACAATCGATAGATGAGAGAGAGATATCTTGTGTTCATGTTACAGAACTCGTGTATGGGCGAATGGTAGTAAACATTCTATAAGTTTGATTTTATAACCGTGAATTAACAAGCTACACAGAAATGATTTCACTAATAATATCTATTTTAAATTTTCGTAAGTGATGTTTTTTAATTAATTTATTCCATCGTTTTCTTTTTTCGTAAGTTAACATGCTGATTGACGGATTTGATGGCAGCCAGTAAAAATCACCAGATGCAAACAAGTGCAGATTTCCACAGATGTATTACTCAAGTATAGTATAATCTCGGTCAGAACCTATAGTGATGTATGATGATGAACATTACTCCGGTTTTGATGTCCAATATATGAGATTCATTGAAGAGATGAACAGCGAATAAAAATAGATGTATTTTTTGCTTCAACAAATAGACATGTATCGTGGTTTATGTAAATCTGATTTTTTTATTGGGGGGGGGTAATATTTACGGGGAATACTCAAAATTTGACCAAACAACTAAACATCAGAATTTTTATTGAATACTTTCTTGGTTGGACCGATAAATTTTCAGTAATCCGGTTGTAAAATGTTGCTTACTTTCATCTTTTCCCACTCGCATAGATAATGTGATAAGTCTTAGTGAAATCTTAAATTTTACTTAATATTTTCCCTTTCTTAAAACTCTGAACCAAATACAAACACCTGTAATATTTGCATTTTATTTCCATTAGTAAAATCTATCACGATCATTCAGCATGCTGTCACTTTGATAAGACTGCCCCCGATACATAAAAACTGATAAAATATGAAATAATTGAGACAAAGCATCAATATAGGTTAGACGAATGCATCAAATATTTGGAAAATTGAGGGAAAAATTAGATGACACAAAAAAGACGGTGACGAAAATGATATATAACTTCTTTTAAATCAATCAAGGCTTCTTAATAGATGTTCAAAAGAAATCACTTTGGTTATGCTTCTTCAAAGGTAGACTATTTTTATACCTGAAAAAAAAAATAAAGTAATAGTCTATGGAGATCTTTACTAAATTGTGACATAGTTGGGTATGATAATGGGAACAACATTCATCACAAGATCGCCAACAAATGAATGCTGAAAACTAAGATACGAATTATGTCAGGTAGAAGGACAACTGATAATGGCACTTGAAGAAGGTAATGTACACCTTTAAAATATTAATTAACCTCAATTAAAACAGAGAAAAATATATGGCCTTTTAAAAATTTATGCATTTATTATGAGGAAATCATTTTCGTGTATAAACTGTAGCCCTAGAGCTTATAGCCAATTCAACAGTGATTATAATAAGTGGTATTAAACAGAATTGTAAGAGTTTTATATCAAATTTAAAGAATTCACTCTTTGTGTATTTGTAAATTGTAGTGCCTGAAAATAATTATATGAACAAATGAACTTTAAATGTTTAAAACTTAATCTCCATGCCTTGATAAAGTATTTTTGAAAAAAATGCAAGAATGCAACTAAAGCACAAGATGTTACTAGGAGTGAAAGAGAGAGGAAAAAGGACAATAAAAGAACATGATTCAGGAAAACAGTCGATGGCGACTGACATTGCATTTAAAATTTTGAAGATTGTAGGTGGGAAGAAAGCAAGAAATCTGAAGAGGGCTCCACGGGCAAGAAATGCGAGAAAAGAAACTACTAGAATAGAATGTATGGTTATATCTAGCTAGTTCAATAATGAAACGATGAAATCTAGTGACCAATCTCGCAGTACACTTCATGCGACCAAGTAACCAAGGAGGCGGACCCATTAAAACAAGTGCTATGAAAACATTTGTAGAAAGACAGAGTGAAACCACGTCATGTCAGTGGGAAGATGACTGAAGTCGAGATTCCAGGTCAGTAGTGATAACATTACAGACCCTTCTTTGGATTTTGTCGAGAATCTCGAGATATATATCCAGAACACCAGACCAGATGTTGCAACAATATTCAATGCACGGACGAATGTTAGATTTATAAATGTGCAAGATAGATTTTGACGAGAAAAATTGTCTGGTAAGATACCGCGAACCAACTTTCCTGTGATACTATTTGTTGTTACCGCAGTAAGACATAGGAAAGTTTTCTTATGGATAGAAGGAGCGATATACTGAAAGACTTTGGAACAAGAAGGGTTAATACTTAAAATACGTGGGAAAAGATTGAAAATTTAATTCACATCTAGACAACACCTAGAATAGGTATGTCGAGAGTATGAACAATGGAAAATGACCCAGACTTAGAGGGCAATGATGACTGACATCTGTTCCCCGCAGCTGAAAATGCAAGCTGTATAGCGAAAACTACATTTTCGTAAACAACGAATTTGGAGTTGATTTCTCCTGGTTGAAAGTTGAGTTGAAATACCGGGAGTGGGTGGATATGTCACCCACGCTCACTGAGGAGATTTAGTGAGAGGTAATAATATGAGAGAATGGAAGAAGAGAATTCCCCAGAATTATGAAATAACCTTCAAAGGAAATTTGCCGAAATATATAGTTGGAAATTGATGACATCAGGATGGTCGTTGAGGAAGATAAGAAACAACATAGGTTCAAGGATATAGTCCTGGGGTCGCCTGCATTAATGTGAATTGATCTAGAAGCATGTTCGTTCAACATTACTTTAATTACTCGATGTGTTATGAACTAAAAGTCAAATATCCGGTCAGGAACACTATAGCCGTTAAGCTTGTGGGAAAGGACAGCATGTCTTCGAGATATTTAAATCCACATTCCGAACCTTGCCGTTCTTAAAATTTGAGAAATTGCATTCAGCTTTAGTCTACTTAAATTTGTTTGGGATTTTTCTTTTCTGTTCCAGGCTTAAACAAAGACTGATTTTTCTATTTGTAATTAAAATAAAGCTTAAAATATTTTAATTTTACAAAATTATGTTAATCAATATCAAAAGGTTTTAAGAAAAATGAAACAACTTTTATTTGCTTGTTTATTACTTTCGTGAACGACTTTATAAATTTTAATTCGAAAATTAATTTTCTTTCGGTTTCATGTTTTTCTGACTGGGGTTTTATTTCAACTTTGTCTTCCATCAAATGTTGAACTAAGAAGTCACTTAATATAAATTTTATGCGATCTAAAGTTTTTAAATCTTATTATAAATGTACAAGTTTTGAAAACATGCCAGCTATTATATATTTAAATAGGAATACAAATTATACAAAGCGCTTGTAAAAGTCAGTGATTTCTATAGATTTGCATAAGTGGATGTGAAAGGAACACCGCTTAAAATATAAAAATTGAAAACCAAAATTTTTCTATAATTTGAATGACTATTTAATCGACGGAAAAGTCTACAAAATTACAAAGTTGAGAATTTTGTCTGCATTCTCAATCGTTTACTACTTCCACATAAAAATAGAAATCGTTGGTCAATAGCAGGAGTTAATGTTTTCTGTTTAAAGCAAATACGTACGTATTTACAGACACAGATACATTCACAAACATACGTGTTTATACAAAGAAGCAATGAAATTGTCTAGACTCCATCCAATTCCTTAAATATGATCAAATGACCACGCATAGTTCTTTATGTGCAAAAGAAAGTGCCTGTATCCAATGCATGTAAATATTGTCCAAACGTTTGTGATCTAGAACTCTCAAACTTACTACTTTCAAGATCAGAATAAAACTGTATGTTATTTGCTTTTCATTTTTTTAAAATTATTTTTTTAAACTAAAAGTGTACAATTTATGCGTTATGATGATGTCATGCCACGCTTGGAAGCGAAATGCAAGCGAAACACTTCACTGATCTTGTTTAGTTCGGGAAGTGGGATGTTAAATAGATTTAACAATTAATACATGCACTTATGGCAGTGAAGATGATCACTTGTAATTAATGAAAGACTGCTGATTAAATGCACACAGATATATATATATACGCACACACACGAATACTTACGCACACACATTTATATACGGTGGTAGAGAGTGGAATGTTTAACTAAAATAGTTCTAAAAAGAGATCCTCATCCCGGACGAAGATCTCATTTTAGTCATGTGAGACAGTTTGCGTAGGGTTCGGTGTCAATGATAAGTTCACAAACTTTTCATATTTTCTGATATTTTATTAGTAATTTTTCGTCCCTAAATGCTCATAATCTTGAACTAGACCAGCTCTGAAACGCACATGTCACTTAGAAACCTGTTTTCAACTTAAATGATGTTCGCCTAAACCCTGATAAAGCATTTCAAAAATATGCATAGCAAATTCGGACAGCTTCACGCAAAATTTGATGCAAACACATTTCTCGAGTTTATCAACCATCGTAAGCATCGCAGTTACATTACAAAACATGTTGAATACGAGAAGATAGTACAAAGTCTACTATCAGACTGACTCAGTCGGCTGGATACTAATCAGTGTTTGCTGCTCCCGTAATTCTCTTGAACAGTACAATTACAACACGTACAAACTGTGAATTTTTCGAGCCCCTTTTGCTGTGTGTAAGCTTCATTTTAGATCCGTTTTAGTTAAACATGCCTCCTTGACTATCAATAAGCACACACTGCGCCTCATATAAACTAAATATTAAACAGCTATATTTTACATTTTGCTGTCAACGTCCTATTACTTGGTTACAAGATGCTGAATGCTAAAAACAATTTCCAGAAGATTTCATTGAAAAAGTTCGGCACGTAGCTTTAAGTATCAGTGATGATTATCAAAAAACTTTCTTTTGAAGATAGACAATATTTCCTAATTGAATATTAACCCTAATAGGTTGTTAGCAAGTCTCCTTAATAGTCCAGCAAGCTTCTCAACATTCTAACTCATTTTAATGACGCTTTCATCACGCTCGTTCCAACTGTTCTCTAGTTCAGATTGGTTTGGTCATCACCACAATAGCTAGGAAGGAGTAGATGCGATAGGCATCAACAAACTACAGAAGAACTCAAAATTGGTCGTTGCATTTAACTATTGAATTAATGTTTAAGCTTACCTTTTAAAAGTTCAATGATAATTCTTTTGCTGCCACTTAATTTAAAGACGATTTGATGTACGTAGATCCTTATTTTTCGTACAAACAATTATTTTTATTTCATGGGTGACAATTTATAAGATAAAATTAATTTAGTATAAAGATGGGAAAATAGAATTACTTATATATTCAACATTTGAAGAATTAGAGAAACGAATAGCTAATTAAGTAAAACCTGTATTATGGAATCTATATGAATAAATGTGAAATTGTAGCTCAATTCTCCCACGAATTCTGAGATTAAAAAGCCCCAGATCTACTTTATAGTAATTTGGTATTTACTCGACCCCCTCACGAAGTCGCGTTGTGATACAAGGTCGGTTTATTGTGAGGAGCCCGAGCGTGTACACCAGGGCTAGGAACAAAAATTCCCCGAGCTCCCTCCCCCAACTGTCGGTGGCCTCAATGTGAACACCGATCCCTCTCTCTAGTGCAATGAGATGGCGCGGCCTCGATCAGCTGTTCCCCAGCGCCGGCACCTCTCTCAGTATAATTTTCCTCAGTTGCGACTCTGTCCTTCGACGCATTTGCCCCTGAGCGCACTCTGCGCAAAGACAAGAGAATCAACTGAGAGATGATTAATAAACATGTTACAAGCTATTTATAGTATGTATTTACTCACCCACCCCCCGCCACGAGGTCAGGTTGTGACACAAGGTCGGTTTAATGTGGAGAGCCCGAGCACGTACACCCGGGCAAGGAACAAAAATTCCCCGCAACCGTTGGTTGCGCAGGCCTCAGTGCGTGCACCGATCCCTCTCTCTGGTGCAATGAGAGGGTGCGGCCTCTGGAAGCTGTTCCCCAGCGCCGGCACCTCTCAGTATATATTTCCTCAGTCGCAACTCTGTCCTTTGACGGAGTCTCCCTGAGTGCACTCTGCCCAAAAACTGAGAGATGATAATTAATGTGTTACAAACTATTCATAGTAATCCACGACTAGATCTTTATTATAGATTATCTACTTCTAGGAAATATCACTCTTCACGTTTAACTAATTTGCATATTAATTTTTTAAAAGTTTATTTCATTAACTAACTGTCCTTCATTAATGTTCTTTTATTCGAGGATTGTTTTGATTTTCAAATCAAAAATAGTTCTGTTTAGGAATATCGTCTTATATAGTGCAGAAAAGTGTTTGAAATTTGCATTTTACTTGGCCTTCAACAAGTTGACATCTATTTGTAAAACTATCCTTAACTATAATAAGCCAATTTATGAATAAAATGTTCATTTACCATTTTTGTTTCAAATATTTCAAGTAGTGAATATATCTTACTTTGCGAAGCGATAGCGAGCGGGCGAAGCCTGCTAGTAAAACAATAAATCTTACTTGGAATCACGGTTAAGTTTATAATAATCGGAACTTTTTTATTTTTAGGTAATTTGTGTTCGTAATACTGAACTCTGATTCCGAAACGATATATTTTTTAACATTGTATTAGAAAATCTTGTTTAAATTACTCACAGTAAAATAAGCATAAAGGATAAAAATAAAAAGTTAATAAAACTTGTAGAGACAACACATATATCAAAATTAAGTATATCTAACATGAGATAAACATTTAGAAACTTAAGCACGGAGACTTTTCCTTTTGGTTTTGTTTATTAACTGGTAAATAGCGCATCTGTGATATCTATCATATTAGTCTCCAGATATCATCAATCTGGTTGCATTAAAACTATTTACAACACAGGACTGTTAATATGACTTGCATGTCTGCACTAGTCTCACGAGAAAATGCTATTCTGATTTCAGTTGTAAAAACCCATGATAGGAAGTGATTTCAATTAGGAATCGAAATTAGCTAAGAAAAGTCAAGAGAAAAGATACAATTTTGTTTTTATCTAATTTGTGTTCGTAATCACTTTTTCACATGAACTATAGAAAATCTGTTTCTTAATCATAAAACTCTCAAGTAAAGCTGATTCCGATGGAAAAGTTAATATTGGTAACCAAAAGAATATATTTTGTTCAGCCAATAAACACAGCTTGATCAAGTAATATTTTGTTGTGAGTCAAAAGAATGATAAGTAGCCTTATCAACAAACACTTATAAAAATGATAAGACTTTCATATCATATTATTCCACACTCTTGATACTTTCAGACTTGATTAAAATTATTTATCTTAATGGTAATAAGATTCAGCCACGAAGCTTATACCCTCTAATGCTTTATTTAGTTATGAGTTCAGAACTTTAACGATATTTATAAATCTCAAAAATATTCTTGATTATATTCTTAAAGCAATGTAAAACATACGAATTCTATTTGCTGCCAAAGTTACTGCTCAGTGCCAAACTGTCACTGATATCCAAAGAATAGGTCATCATCAGTAACCTGATTCACTTTAACATGTTCCGTGTACGTGCTACAAACAAAGCGACTCGAATACAAAGAACTAGATGATTTAATATTTTCGTTCAAATACGATAGTGACAACTTAGTATGATTCGTCTCAATAAATTCATGTAAAAAAAAACGAAAAAAATTATTCTATTACGAAAGAATTCCCCCTTTGAAAAATATTAAAACTACTTAATCTGTCTGTCGTTCTTTTGAATATTAGATTTTTAGAAAATTGCTCTCCTTTTGAGATGATCAAATGTAATAAAATGTTATTTATCAAAATCATAAGCATTCTTATTATTAGCAACAGAACCTGCTGCCATATGGCACAGTGGATAAAGGCGTTAGTTAGATCTAGTGACAGGACTCAAAGAGTGTGAGTTCAATACCTGGTTAAGGCGGTGGAGAACTTGGAGAGGAGAATTAAAAGGAGATAACTGATAACTGACATCCATTAGACATGTCACGTGGAACTAGAACAGTCTACCCCAGAGTTCAGTTCGACATTCCAGCCACCTAAAGAAGGCTGAAGCGTACAACGGCCGAAACGTTGTGATAAATATGGCAACAAAGATGATGACAATAGTCCGAATAATGCAAATAGTGTACATAACACCTCATCTCAGAAATATAGACAGATACTGAACAGAACCTCTCTATGAAAATAATTATCGAAAAAGTCTGGAAATTCTACATATAGGAAAAATATCAATTCAGCACTATCCGGAATTATATCCATACAAAATCATATATCCATTCATGAAGAAAAAATGTCATACTGATGACGTTAGTCATTGGAAATATGATTTCAGTTGTAAAAACCCATTATAGGAAGTGATTTCAATTAGGGATCGAACTTTCGCTAAGAAAAGTCAACAGAAAAGATACAATTTTGTTTTTATCTAATTATTATTAGTTACTTGTGACAAATGTAACATTTGTCACAATTGAATAGGGACGAATATAATTAGTTTATCAACTTGTTATATATGTGTTTGAAAAGATTTCCAGAAGTTTTAATACATTTATTTAATTAACAATAACTAATTAATAACACCTTAATATTTATTAACAATCAATATTTTCCTTTCCTTTCTATGACCTTATATCACCGTTCCATAATTTTTCAATTCTTCATTTTTTTAAATGACTAAAATTAGTGAAATATTGAATATCGAAGATATCGTTTGACATTTTACCAGATAAGGAATGTTGTATTGACCAAATTAATGATTTTATCATGGTTAGGTCACCAATAGGGAAAGAGAGAGAAAGAACAAAGAAAAAAGAATACAATGAAAATCACTTAAGAATATGGTCAATATTTATTTTAATTCAGCTGTTCATTCCCTAATGTAAGGCACGAATTTGTTTGGATTCGAATATAGAGAAGGAATATGAGAATTTAAATCTTGAATATAAATTTTGATTGAGAAATATATTTTACAAAAATGTTAAAGTATTATATACAACATTTATATAAACAAACTGAATGTATCATCCCACAAAAAAGAGAGAAAAAGAACCTTCTGTTTATTGCAAGAGAAAGCAAATAATATCCTGTTGCCTTGCACATCAAACTTTAACTTTTCATTTCAGCTAATGAGACAAAGAAAACCTCTTTTCATCTTTAGTCCAAACTGCTTCACTTCAATTTACTTTTAGTCGCCACAAACAAACTCTCAATACTTTTCCCTAGTTATATTGTTTTTGATGGCCTTACTTTTATTTAATTCAGTGAACAAGTAAAATTCAGTACCCCTTAATTTTCATGGTGAGTCTAATATGTTGTCATATGTATAAATCACGTGTCTTAGTAAATTATCCCTGTAATACTTACGCAGTCTTTCGCATACATCGTGATATTTGTTCTCTTTAGATGGTAGTTTTATCTCTATTAACGATTTTATGTTTGTTTATATTTGTAACACGTGTTCTTGTAGATGTTGGTTTCTGCAGAGAAACTTTAAAATATTTTTGGGGAAACATTTTGAAACATAATATTATCCTTAACCATATGACAAAAATAATTGCTTTTCGGTATTTCTTCGTGATGTGCAAGTTGCCTTAATGTTCTTTGACAACTTGGAATACACATTTAATCTGTTTCACTTTTTGGGGTGAAATATGATTTTCATCTTCATCTTTATTTCGCAAAAAATCTTTTCCTCATACTCAAATTCTATACTCTTTTTTCCAGTCGATATAATTTACCTGCTTACTCATCTGTTATTCGTTTCATTCAACATTGATTTCTCTTTACATCTTTGTTTTTCTTCCATTAGTATATATATATATTTCCAGTTTTTTCTTTCCCCACCAAGAGGAGTCATTTTCTGGTTACTTTTCAGTCTACTTGTTCAATCACTATTGCTTCCACCTGCTCTTTCCAATTTTTATGGATACATCTTCAGCGCTTTTGCTTTTTTTCTGCTTTACATATCCCCCTTTTTCATCAGGAATAGGAACCCCTTCTGTTTCAGTCGATGTCATCCTCTTTGATACTGGTTACCAACCTTTTTTATTTTATTTCTTTATATATTTTTCTGTAACATTAAGATTCATATATTCATTATTTATTTCTCCAGTCGCCCTTCTTCTTGTGGTTTTCATTATCTCTTCCATTTCTTCTTCTTTGGCAACTGACTTTCTGCTTTTACTTCAAAATGTTTCTCCAGTGCAGTGTTGGCGGAGTCATTCACTACAATTTCCGCATATCCTCTTTTACTCATAAAAGAACCTCGATGGCCTTACCTTTCTGGTACAAGACCAGTTCATTCGAGATTATTGCATTTCCCAGATTCCAATGTAGCATAACCCCCCACGCACTTTCTAATTGTAATTCCTGTGTCCTATCTTTATTCTCCTCATTTTTACATCCAGAATTTATTTTCTGCACACCCAATTTCTTTGCCTACCACTATCTTTTCAACTCGCATCAGTGTGAGGGTCTATGAACTTAGTCCTGATTTCATACTGTCAACTCTCTCTCTCTCTCTCTCTCTCTCTCTCTCTCTCTCTCATATATATATATATATATATATATATATATATATATATATATATATATATATATATATATATATGTAAAAAAGGTTTCAGCCTATCCTCTATCTTGCGAGTTTAGTTAAGAGTAGCATTAATTTTCTTGCATCCTCTCCTTAAATATGATATCGTATGTCATAAGAGAATCATTATTTATCATTATTTTAATGCAGCACTAATATCCGTAATAGCTTTCAGCAAAATTGTCGTTTATATATTTTTTTACTTCTATTTTCATAAAAGATAGAATGACAGTTACTAAATTAGGGTGTTTATCTCGATCAGCTTGGCAGTACAAAATATAACGGTAGAAGCACTTCAAAGAAATATCCACTGTCTAAAAATAGGAATCACCTTTTTTCTAATTACTTAATCATTTGAATCACTTACTTTGAATTCTTCTTTTATAACGTTTTGAACACTTTTTACTTGAATATTTAATTATTACAAGCTTTAAAATCGAAGATCTTGTCTTAAACTGTTTTTGCAATTTCGCGTCTTGCTCTTTGTTTGATCAACAAAGCTGCCAGTAGCAAACAAAGGGATGCTCAGCACCACAAATCTCTGTGTATAAAAAGACAAGTGAATAATAATGTTTTCATTTATAAATTTATTTTCCAACATGTTTTCTAATGTGTGCTACTTTGAAGGCAAACAATTACGAAGAATTATCATTTAATATATTTCAGTATGAACTACAAAAACGTCGTCCCTCGCATTATTCTGTTTTTGACGCACATAAATCCACCAGCATTCATTCTAATAAGCAGACAATAAGAAGAACAACGCAGAGGAAACGAAGAAAATTTCAATTCTTTTCACGCATCGAAATGATTTTCCCAATGATAGCAGCAGCAGCAGCAGCAACAAAAATAACACATAATAATACTTTTTCCTTACACTTATAATTCATATAAAAATCAATATTCTGAAACAAAGTAATGATACTATTAGATAGCTGACAAGGGTTTCGAGCAGAATAGAGCTAAACATTATAACGTAAAATTATAGAAGCTGATCTTTGGTTGTACAATGTCAAGTGAAGACGAGACTTTTCATCAATTCAGTAGTTGGTTATGTCGTCATTTTTCATTTTCGACTTCGAAAGAGCGTAACTGTTTTCTAAATACTTAAATAGAAATGCAATGGGATGGAAATCTAAATTTATGTTTTTGTTTTTTAATATTTTGATAATTCACATACAGAATTTACATTATATGATTTCATTTAGATATGTTTAGTTGTCACTATTGATGTATTTAATCTATTTCTTTAATCAGCTATTTCCTTTGTTTAGATGAGAATAAGTGTCGTCAGCTGATAACATAGAAATTGTGTCAATACTCAGTGCACTAACACACATCTTCAGTTAGAAATCAGAATCTTATAGCCGTTTGGAAATAAATGTTATTCCTCAAAAATACTCTCAATTGCTCAATTGTACTTCTCTTTTTTATCCTCTGATGAAATGATATCAAAATCTAATTACATTAACAATCTAAAATTTCTGATGTCTAGACATAATAAGCATATACGTAAATATACTAAATTATAATTAAAGTCTCACACCAAATGTAAAAAGTAAATTACTAAAGCTTTCATCGCGTAAGTGTACAACAGATTTTTTACCAACTGAAAACGCAAGTTATTGATGAAGGCCACTGTTAATCCTTAGATTGAGTGGGAAACTGATGACGTTAACTTGGAAGAAGAAGAAGGATGAGTGGCAACCCAATTCGACACAAGAGAAGCCTGATTTTTTATTGCATTATAAGGTTAATAAACAATCGAAAGATACAGTTTATAATCAATACTCGACGAGATAGATCATTTGGTCGTTTTGGAATTTTTGCTTTTTGTTAACTTCATAAAAAATAAACGTTTTATTCTCCAGACAATGAAAAATTAATTTTTAGGGGTTTGAGATATTTAGAAAATAAAAAATAAATACATTTTGACCGTGCCTCAATGTTGTTCTTCAGCACGATCACTTATCATAATTCTTTTTATTCGAACAACTGAAATAACTGCGTGTATTGGTTGAAAAAATAGTTACATCTACAAATGCAAAACCGATTACTACATAAAAAATCGATTTTTTATTTTTACTACTGAAGAATCTCACCAGGCGCTAGTTGAGTTCAAGATATGATATACGATAGTACATCAGAGAAATCGGGTTGACGCGAACTAATCGCTTATTAGTGTAAAATGATTAAATACGAAAATAAAGAAATAAACTTGTTTCGAGTCTACTTAAAACGTTCAAGATAAATGTTGTATTGATTGGATATTTTGTACTCGGTTGCTTTCATTATACTTACAAAATTTACTTAATTCAGTTGATTGCAATTCATTACTAAAACCTGAAGTAATATATTAGAAAAAACAAACCCTAATGATCTGGTAATATATTTATGTATAATAGATAATGGACTTTTGTGTAAAGTGATAAAACAAACTGACAATTTCCTAAATGTAAAAAAAAATAGCAGTGTCCATATCTTTATGCTGTGCATATCAAAAAAAGTATACTTTATTATTTGATTTTCAAATTTACATACTAGAACACATTCTGGATTTATACCAAGTGGTTATCGTACATTTGATTTTTATTGAACTTTTATAATTTATTCGCTTTGTCATTTTATCTAACGATATTCTGTTAATGATTTATTTTTGTAAAATAACACAATGCAAAAGCGTTTGATAAAGTACGTTACAAAGAACTTTTGGAACTTCATCTATTTGAGAAGCATAATCCAGACCTATCTGAGAATAATAATCCAGACCTTATACTGACAGTAAAACGTCAGTATACAGATAGAAAATCAATTCAATAAATATATATAAAAATAGAAAGTGGTGTCAAACAAGGATGTGTCTTCTCATTCAAGCTATACAGTGTGGCGATTCTGAGAGAATTAGAAGTTCTGTTAGGATTCATTGGCGGTCACAATCTTAACAACGTAAGATATGCAGATGGCAATGTTGGGAGCAGAAAATACAAGAACTCCTCCTCCTCCTACAGAGAGGAGTAAAAGAAAGCAAAAAGAAAGGATTAAATATCAATTGCAAGAGGACAGAATACATGATTGTTAGCAAAAGGAACAGCCCATGCAAATTACAAATCGGAGATATCAAAATCAAACAAGTGGAATAACTTAAATATCTGGGAAGTATTTTAACAGAGAACGGAAATCCTAAGGTACGCTGGGATAACGGAAGATGCCTTCTAAAAATTAAAAAACAGAAACATTTCATTGGAAACAAAGAAAAGGGTACTGAACTGTTTCATAATATCAGTCCTCTAATATGGCAGTGAATGTCATACAATATTCCCACAGATGAGAAAGAGACTGGAAACAACAGAAATGGGATTCTAAATAAGGATGCTGAAAATACCATAGATCGAACATCGTCAAAGTTTTAGAGAAAATAGAAACAAAAAGGACATTTATGCTTAACATCAGAAAGAGTTGAAATTTTTAGGATACATAATGAAGAAAGAGTGCTTGGAAAATTTGACACTCACAGGACATTTGACACTCACAGGGCAGTGGAGGGAAGAGGAAAACAATGCATGACCTAGATAAACAAAGTTATGGCGAGATAACTAAAAGACAAAATTTATGGACACGAATCCGCACTTTATATTGTCCCATTTAGTAAAACACGGAGCAAAATAAAATTTTCATAAGAACAAATGAATTTCCTGTTTATCAGTTCCTTATTTCTGTTTGTTCCACGTCTGTCGCCATCATATGTAATTCTTTGTAGACCAATTTCTTCTTCTGAGAACTACTTCTGTTATGAATATCTACTCATATATGAGATTTCTTTTACTCTAGGAATTAATAAATATAACTTTATACTAGACTAATATTAATATCTAATAAGAACACAAATTAAATGAAAGAAGAACCGGTAATAGAACTAACACGATCAACGAAAGAATTAGGCCACGATCTGATTGTGTGTCATAAGATGATAAAGGAAATTGTTTCTTGATATATTGGCATTTGTTAATTAAAACGCTTATTTACTTCGTCTGCATTTTATCGATCTGAATTCCCTGCAAATAAATATCAAAATATTAACAAAATCAGTTAAATACCTTGTAAGTTAATTATTAAATATCTATAAATATTAGATGTTTTAATTTCGTAATGAAAACATAAACAAACACACATACACGCATACCCACAAATATATATATATATATAATATATATATATATATATATATATATATATATATATATATATATATATATATATATATAATATCGCACATTGAGTGCTGGTGCTAATATAGCGCTCGATGTATAATAACACGGCTAATATTTATATTAATAATAAATATACATTTTTCGTCGCCGATAGCATAACTCTGAGTTTCATGCATACTGCAATTGTCAGGTGCAGATTGAAAGCTGACCATTGCATAATTAAAACATTGATATTTATACGGTAATCTAATGATAGTGGAACAGTCCATCTATTTACGAAGCGGTAATAAAATTATATATATATATATATATATATATATATATATATATATATATATATATATATATATATATATATATATATATATATATATTGAAACATGTTTCATTGAATAATTTAAACAAGTTTTGTCTACTTATTTCCAATAGAATCTTTTCATATTCACGGACAAGCAATGTTGGTGTCGTTATTGAAAGAAGAGAGAAAATTAACGTGTTGATACATGTTTTATTGCTAGTACTTTTGGCATTAGCACAATATCATCAGTATTGTTTATTAGGAAAAAAATGTATTGTTCATTATTTTCGAAGACAAAATTGTTGCGTTCATCTGAAAGTTTAAATTTTTACTTATGAAATTATTAACGCAGGCTTTGGAACTATACGGTTATCATAATTGACGCTCCAAGGTAGGTAACTAAGTTATGAGGTTGTGAAGAGTTATTTTAGAAGAAGAAAAAAAGAGAAATAAGTATGGAAACAAATAATACGAACCTCGATATTTTAGACTATTGCAATCATTCTTGTGCAGTATTCATAATTAATTTTGTTAAGGTTTAGTCTCAATTTTTAATATAGATAGCTTCAAGGATTTTTAGTTTATGTTTATTACTTTCATGAAAAAGTATGTATGTATTTTCGACAAGAATTTTTCCAAATTGCGAATGTGAACAGGCATGCTGTTGTAAATGTTTAGAAATGTTGGACGTGCCATTCAAATGGAAACTCAGCCCCCGAGACAACGTGGTAGTAGTATGGCCAACATAAATATTATTTTTCCGTTGGAGGTACAATCTCCCAGAGGGCATTTAAAAAATGTTGATTTTTCTGCAAAACGTTAATTGGTGGAAAAAGAGTCGTTACGAATGATTAATTTGGATCTGAACTGGATTTAGTGTAGTATATAATTAATTTATTTTATTTTTACTAACATCTGTGGTGGATATGTTGGTATTTATTATTTTTTAGGATATTTCCGTCTTGTTTATAATTAGAATGTAATTGGTTGCGACATAGAAGATTAATATGTTTGGGGTTAGTTGAAGGAGTATTATATTCTATTTGCTTGGTATTAATATTATTGATAGAGAATCATATTGTTCATATAATTAGGGAAGTTATTATTAATAAGAGTTTGTTTTGTACTTAGTTCACTGTAGAAAACCTGTTTTGTGGAGATGAATTCGTTTTTGCACAGTTTATTTGAGTTTTTTTATAATTGCTACTTTATAGTAATTTGGACATTCACTCTTATAGATAAGGGTACACAAATTTATGCTGGTGGTAATTTTATATGCGGAGATAGAGAATTTATTGTTAGTAGTGTTTATCAATATATCTAGAAAAAGAATTTTATTGCTTTTATTAAGTTCGTATGTGAATTTAAAGGCAGAATTAATTTGAAATTACTTTTGGATTTGATGTATTTCGTTCGTATTCTGGACTAATATAAGGATATCACAGACGTATCTTAGGTAGATGGAGATATTTTAAAAGTTGCTAAATATATTATTTTCGAGATTAGACATGTAGAAATTGCTAAAAATTGGACCCAGACCTGAACCCATGGAGACGCTGTTCCGTTGTATATATATATATATATATATATATATATATATATATATATATATATATATATATATATATATATATATATATATATATAATATTTTTGTGATCGAAAAAAGGGACTTCGGTAGTACAAGTTAGCAGTGGTTTTTGTAAAATACTAGGTCTAATGATATATATATATATATATATATATATATATATATATATATATATATATATATATATATATATATATCACAACATCACAATTGTAGACAAAACTCATCACAATTGTAGACAAAACTCGTTACATGAAATTGGCAATTGAGAATACATTTGAAAAAAGATTTTAAGTGTGAATTCGAAAATCTGTCTGATCCTTCCTCGGTTAAGATTTTGACACATATGTATTCAATTTAAAAATTACCTGTTATAATTTATATTAAAAATAGTGGTTGGCTAATAACACTAAAAAATATTCAAAAATATTCAGAACCTAGATAAAGATTTCAATTTAACCGTAAAAAGATCTGTTGAAAATAAAAAATATAAAATATAAAACTATATATATATTTCTAAACACACACACGCACATATATATATGTTTATATAAAGTACATAAAATAAGCAATAATCCCAAAATTTTATAATTTAAATAAACTTACTAAAGTGAAGAAATTTAAAAAAAACAACAACATATTTTTAAAAATAAAGTTAATAAGATCAGAATTATCTAGTATATATCTACTAAGGTTAAACGTTCACAGATGTAAATTCAATAAGCATCCGTATCTCTATCTATACGAGAAATTTTCATATAAATTAACGTAGTACCAAATTGGTCAAACATATATCTAACCGCTCTCTATTTCAATATATATACATTGTATTAATGACCGTCACAGTGGAAATATCAGATTTCTAAAAGTGCAAACAGATAATAAATACATAATGCACATGGCTAACATAAATACAGAATATGAGCATTATATATGTTAATCTCTATATCTACACATGCTCATATATACAATAAATACATACAAAATATACAGATCAAAACCATCTACAACTCACACAATCATATAGTTATATACGAATTTACCAAGTAACACATGAACCAGTCCTAGTATAAAAGTGGTATATCTAATTGTTGAAACTTGACTAATGCATGGAATAATAATGCAACACAAAATGTATTGAAACAAGGAAGTGTACATAATATTTACATATAGTCTTTTGTATATTCCTGGGAAGACCGTTCCTGGAGAATGTGTTGACTAAATCGCAGTCGGGCAGAGTCTCTAGTTGAATCTCTTGATTCGCCTCGCTGTCTTCCCGGTACCAACCATATTTATATAGTCGGTACTCCACTATGCAAATTAGGTGGATCCTACCACAACACTAATATATATATATATATATATATATATATATATATATATATATATATATATATATATATATATATAAACCTATATTCATATATATACACATATATACAGAGAATACCATAATATGTATACATTACATATAAAAAACTCTCATACCCATATATATTCTACACCTAAATACATTCACACACACACACACACACACACACACATATATATATATATATATATATATATATATATATATATATATTCGAACAGAATAATTTCATGTCTTAATTACACTTATAATACAATATGTACATACAATATTACAAAGATACCGACACATAGAACCACACTCCATAACACGCATATATACATATACATACACACGCATATACATCTCCATATACATATTTATAGGTAAACCCACATATACATAACCACATACATACATACACATAAATACATATACATGTACTCATACATATGCACATACTTATAAACACACTGACCCATAAAAAAATCAATTGCAATACATAAATATATATATACATATATATATACAACATATCTCTCTCTATATATATATCTATATATGTATATATTCTTTCACACTCACAACAAGTGCATAACTACTGCTATATACCACCCCCATTCATTATTCACTTACACAGTTGCACAAATTCGCATATCATATACCCACTTGTACATTTATATACGCAAAAATATATTCATACATACGCATATCCACTACACACACACACATACACACACACATAAACACGCATATCCAAATAAATATACATATCGAAACACATATACACCACAACCTTAACATTTAGAGTACAATAAACACAATTATGTAAACATGTGCAATAGCATCAATCTAATCAAGATACAAATTTCAATACATTAATATATGTTATGTCATATCCGATATTATATTATCCAGGGGAAGTAATTCTTTCATATTTTAAGGCGATGTTTGTGCTTGCATTTGGATATTAGTTCACACCGAAGGTTCAGTACCACCTCTTGATTTTTATATTTAATTATAAATATTTTCTCCTGGAGACATAAGTTACAACGGTCCCTGAAGTTCTTAGGAGTCCGAGCCCTGGATATGAATTTCCACTCTAAATATGGGGTGGGACCTTTGTCAATTAGCTCCCAATATTGCCTGGATAACGAAGTTTGGTTTTTTCAGCGATGTATTGCTGAAAGAGTGCCTGTGATTATATAGGCGTTGTTTCACACACACACACACACACACACACACACATATATATATATATATATATATATATATATATATATATATATATATAGACATATACATATATATATATATATATATATATATATATATATATATATATGTGTGTCTGTGTGTTTGTGTGTCTGTGTGTGTTTGTGTGTGTATGTATGTATACACCTTTATATTTACAATTGTACTACCGATGAGGAAATATGTATATTTATTATATATATAATCTCTGTGTTAACGCACAGGAAAAATAGTTTAAAATAATCTAATTTGTAATGGTCATTTAATTAAATCTAATATGTACTTTTGTATTTGCTAAATGTGTTCTTTCAATAATTTTTTTTACACTAGTGTAAGTCAATAAGAAGAACCCAGCTTACCACTTAACCAAGTTACCTGAAAAAATCTACATTCTAAGGCAAAATAGGAATCACTTTAGGGGGTTTTAACAATCTTTCGACAAAGACAGATTTTGAGTAACAAGATATTGATGTTTTCATAGCCATTTATATTTTACTAATGAGTATTTATTTTCTTTGCAAATTCATGTCATTTATCCTAGAGGACTTAAAGTCTGAATAAAAGTCGACCAGCTTTCGATTTTTTTTCTCGTGAAAGACTTTTTTCACTTTTATAAACTCAATTTATTAATGCATCATCCCGATAAAAATTTAAATTCGAAAGGTTTTTTATTAAAAGCAAGGTGTCAATGAATAGTTTAATGTCACTTATGTCACGTGACTATTGAATCTCTTGATTGCCAAAGAAGAAAATTTGCAGAACACTTTTTAGACACTTCTGCCGAGTAGAATTTTCCTATAACAAGACATCCACATGTACTGATTTGCTTCTAGAATGGATATTTCTCAGGAATTCATTTCTGATAGCATCTGACACCTTTAATCAGTCGGTGTATTTCTTTGTTTCCAAATGTGATCTTTGCTTTCGTTTAAAGCCCTAAGTCCTTTTTAATTAATCAACTCAATTAATGAGATTTTTAAACGGTCGACGATTCAATAGAATCATTTACGACTATGTCATTTATTTTTCCGTCAAAAGAAACAGCATCTCTTTAGGTTTATAAATGTCAACTAGAAATCCTTTGAATTCTTATCAAGGTAAAAAAGCTTTTGGAGATGAAAAAACTGTTTACAATTATTATGGTTAACAGCAGAGAAAGTGAATATGTTATTCTTGGCGAGTCAATGTGGCTATAATAGATTCCTAAACATTTTTCTAGATTAGTAGCTCATCTGTGTTTTCCAACAAATAAAAATAAAATAAAATAAAATTTTATCATTCTAACTCAATGCAGAATTTTATTGAAATTTTATAAATTCAGGTTGTAAGAATAGAAAAGTTTAAGATAACTTTGTTGAAAATATACGAACCAAAAATATGTTTACATATAAGATAATCTCTAATAAAGAAATCAATCACAGTTCCTAGTAATTACAGGTGATAAGTAAAGGTGGATAAAGAAAACTGGAGAACTATCAATGAATATCTAACTAAAATACTCACAATAGTTAGGATATTGCAGACTATTTTAAATGGTAGAAAGCAGAAAAATAGTAACAACGATAGAATAGCAAAATCCCTAAATCGGTTATTCTACATCCAGCGTGTATAGTTTTTGCAAGTAAATCTCTTCAATTTAAACCATTTTTGATGATGATGGAGATGATGATGATGACGACGACGACGACAGCAACAACGAAACGAATAAAATGAACTTTGGGTGGATTGGAGAGATGAAGAGATTAGACTTATTTCAACTAAGTCGTGCTCCAAGCCGAGTGTAGGATGCTGCAGCCTCCGGATTACTTACCGGTTTAACCTCAAGGCGAATTCTTCCATTGCGAGTTAATCTTGCCAAAGGCTAGCCTCAAGCATACAGAAGAAGTAAAACACATACATTAATATACATCTGAAGTATATTGGTCCTTAAACAAGATGCTCATTTTTTGTTGTTGATATGACGTTTTGTTGGAGATTAAAAATGATTCTGGCGGAAAAATTAGATCAAGCAGATGAAAATGGAGAAAAATGAACGAGAATAAAATATTATAAACACTGAAGTTTTATTGTTATTTTGAGGCAACGTTTTGCACGTACAGTTCTTGACATTTGTGCATAGTCACTAACAATTTTCCCCAGTTTGATTGTTTCGGAACAACGGTATAAAATTGTCAGTTAATAAAATGAGTGTGTATTCAGGATCTTGGTTCAATAATGATAAATGCGGAAAAGTTTGAATTATTTCTTATTTTTACGTGTTTATTTATTTATAATTAATTGATGTTTATAAATATAATTACATTTTATAAATTTTACTGAGTTCCATGAAACGCCATGTCTTAAATTTATTCTGGTTAATGTGTTCATTTTTATACTTTTTAGTCTCTCTGCATGTCCTTTTGCAAACTATAGCTTTTATATAGTATGTTAACATCTGAAGGATCTTACTTTTGATATTTATCAATATCAGTGTAATTCTTTCATGAAATCAATGTTATCTTATCGAACAAGACATAGTTTGATCCGTTCAACATTTATTATCACATAAAACATCTTTTTCTTCTCTATATCAAGTCAAATTCCTTTCATTGGATATTTTTCTAAAAGTACTCAGTTTCGATACTTGCGAAACAAATTTGATATTATTTCAAATATAAGTTTAAGAATAAAATTTTAAATTGAGCAATAATTGAATTTTTTCCTGTTAATACTTATATACTTCCCTGTATATTGATTGTTGCAATTTCTTTTAAGGTCTAAAAGAAAATCTCCAACTACAGAATGATTATGTTAAAGACTTGTCTTTTTAGCTATTTTTCTATTTTTCGTTCATTTGGAATTTCGATTTTTGTCAATTTATTCCTTTTAATTCCTCTAAATACCACGAGTTTTTCATAATTTCCTGCATTTAATCATTTATTTGCGCATTGTGTTATTTAGCTCGAATACTGTCCTTTTTTTAAATGCTCTTCGTGGCTATCAAAGAGTGAGATCAAATAATGATCAAATACGCTTCTACTGTGTGGCTGGTCCATTTTCCATTCAGAATAAGTAATTACCAATTTGATCACCGATGTCCTTTCATTCGTGAAATTCTGAAATCGTTTAAAGCATTGTAAACATGAATAACTTGGCCTTGATAGTCTACAATGATATTCCTGATCATTTAGCACTTATACAATGCAGTTGAACGCCAATAAGATTCTATAAAGCAATTTGTATTCCAGAAAATTCACTTTAGTTGAAATTATTACTAAATGTTGACATTTACAATTAAATAATTATTCTAACCAAGTGATGGTATAGTGAACTTAAATTCCACCATACAAGCAAGGTTGATGTTTTCCTCAAAAACTACCAACAGGGAAAATATTGTGCAAAAAGTGAACAGAGACTTGTTTTTGCCTTTTACGAGTTTTGATCGAATGAAAAGTTAACAAAGAATTTCAAAAAAATATAACTAACTGCTTTAACTAATTGGTAATCATGACTGATAAAGTTATATTTGATATCCGTATTTAAGTGGTTTGGTTATTGGGGTTCATAAAAATAGCATATAAGTCTTTATATTATCTGGAAGTATAAATTCGTGTGAGTTTAAGGATTTATCTACACTCACGCGCATCTAATATCGTTTAATATCTTTTTGTCTTTATCGTTGTATATCTATCATTTCTATTTACTATGCATCTACAGATGATTATTTTGATTCCTTAGATACCTTTTTATCATTTGCAACCTTTCATGGTAATAATACAAGTTTTGTTTACTGACTTTTAGAAAAGGTTTACATTTTTCTCTCAAAAATAAAATCCATAGTCGTAGATATCGAGTGTCAGATGGAGAAATAAATTGGACATTGTGACATTTTCTATTGTGTCTCTCAATAAAGTATTTCTCATATTGAACCAACCTTAAATCCATTAAGTTGTTAAGAAATTAGTTCACTAACAAGTGGGCCTTATTATTTGTCTGATGTTACTCTTATGGTCAAGAATACGAGCCTCGTTGTCAAAGCCACTCGATACGCCAAAGACATTTTCACAGTTTTCATCTATTTTTTTCTTATGATGGTATTGTTGTTTTTATGTGGAAGGTTGATTCATTTGGAGTATTTGAGTTAGCTTCAAATAGTATATCCCTATATATGTATACATACATTCTATATTCATTTAATTAGATGAGTAATATATTTTAATAGCTAATGATAATAATAGTAATTATCTATTCCGTATTGGTATATCTTGTAAGATTAACTGATTACATTTTTCTGTTTATAAATTATTCAAATTAGTTTTAATTTAAATGCGAATTTCTCATGGGTGGTTTAATCACTTAATGAATGAGAATAGTAAAAATATTTATGAACAAAAACTATATCTAAACTATATTTCATTATAGACGTCCCTCAGTATGTATGCATAGATTAACGTACGTGTGTACGGAGGCATGTACTGGATAAAGTAACTATATTCTATTATTAGAACAAAAATGACAAAAAAGTAGATATTGGCATATAAATCAAGTCAAACGTGACTTCGGCAAAATAAAATGATTTATTCTGCAGAAATGATCATAAAAAAAAAAAAATCATGTTATTTCAAAAGGTACATCTATCGTGGCTCGTTGGCATATTTCAACTGGAGTTGCATATAAAATAACTAAATACAATTAGTCTCAGAGAAGGATAACTCTGAATTAAAATCCGTTTAGAATTAATGGTTAACACTCCACTATTTTTCCCAAGATGTCAATCCACAGATAATAAAGAAACGGAATCTGTGCAGAGATTCGCCTACGACATGGCATTAAAAAATAAATCTTGGAATACAGAGTACGATGGATAAATAGTCGCCATTTTATTTTATGTTTTTAAATTCCGCGCATGCGCCTTGTTTGTTTTTGATTTTGTCGATCGCATCTGAGAAAAAGTGCACCGTGACGTAATTCACTCCTCTAGAAATTTGGAAACGGCGTCCTGTACTGCTTGCCATTCGCGCCGGAATCTACAATACAACCATTCCAGTGTGATTTGGTGTCAATCTGAAGACATCGTAGAGTATTCGGAAAGAACTGGATGAGTCTAATGATGATTACGAAGGTACGGCAGCTTGGAAAACTCACTCTGATTGTCCTGAACTAACGAATTTGTTGGTGAGTGTCTCAGACTTAACACTGAGGGCTATATCAAGTGCCTTGAGTAGTTCTGCCCGGGGTCAAGTGGATGGCTGCTGTATCTGTCAAAGGGACTCTGCACCGTGCCACACAAGAAGAAAGACCAAGACATGACGGTCAGACAATTTCTGTGACCATATCACCCCTTACTTCCTAACTCCCCAGACTTAATTATTATGCTTGGGGCGCAATTGAGCGAGAGATCAACAAAACTCCTTGTAACACCAAAGATGAACTGAAAGCAAGGATTATGGAACATTCACCAACTTAAATGTCCAGAAGAGTTGCAGGAGATTTCGAAGTCGTCTGGAGACCGTGATTAAAACCAACGGCGATTTTATTGAATTAATTTACTCATTAGATAAAAATATTTTTCTGTAATTTTGGTAAATATATCTGTTAAAATGGGATGTCAGTGTTATTTTCATTTTTGCGTTATTTAGACGACAATTTATCCATCGCACCCTGTATTTGTTACGATTCTTTCACAATTAACTGTAAATTAAACTCCTCTCTTATACCATAATCAAAATTCCATGAAGAAGTACAGTTTTGTTGCTGTGCCTTGTCATCTGAATCTCCCCAACTTTCTAACCATTTAAAAGAAAAACAATTATCCTAACAATTATCATAAACGGATTTAATTCAAGGTGAAACTTTATTTGTCATACTTTCTCATTTCGCTATCGTGAGACGCATAATTCTGGCAATAGTGCAGTGTCCTTCAAGGGCGATTATGACTCTAATTTTCGGTTGAGATTTCTAATTACTATTGACCGTCTTTTTTTCCTCAGTTATTTATTAAAAATTGTCACTTCTCCAATACTAAATAAGCAGTGAGTTGCTTAAGAAGAAAGTCTCTTTATATGAACTTAAATCAGGTAAATGCAGATTTGGTGTTCATTGGAATACAAAAGTAATTGACCATTCAGTGTATGTTAAACTATTGAATTTATTACGGATTATGAATTTTTGTACCTATCGATTTTATTGACATTTTACGATTATCGGCATTTTACAGCATTTCATTATTTAAACTGAAATGATTTGATCCCATCATCACGAGTAATTTTTTTTTATTCAATGTAATACAATCGAAGTTCGTTTTTTCATAATTACTTATTACTTGACAGGCTCGCAGTTTAAATGTATAAATTACTGTGTGGTTAGTAAAGAATAGGTTGAATTAATTTGCTTGAATATTTGTCTTAATACAACTCAGATGCTTTATTTGTTGGTCGCCTTGTGTCACTTAACAAGTTCAGGTCAAGGAAATTCGTAACTAGCTACGGTCTAGTATCTACGAAGACACCACTTTCATCCAGATTATCACGTTCTTAGAAATGATGGTCCAGTTAGGGAATGTGAAATTGGATCCTGTATTGTCGGCAAACACTTTAGCTGTATTATGTTGGGTCGAAATCAAAGCAATACTTACTAGATTGTACGATTTCTTACACCCGAAAGCATCCCTTATTGGGACATTTAATACCCAGAATTTTACTTAGTAATTTGTTTTTTTTAGATCTGTAACTACATTTTCAACATATACGAAGACAAATTTAATGATCTCATATTTAAATAAATTTTGCGTCTGTTATGACTAGTGCAAATTTCTTAAAGCATATTTAAATTGTTATAATTAAAAATCAATATTCTAACAATATAAACATCTTATGACAGCAAATAAAAATGCTTTATTAATAATAGATATAGGAGGCAAGGATTGAATATCTTTAAAAGCTGGTTACAATTCTCCACTCATGGATTAATCTAGGATCACATTATGCGAAAGATGAGGACATTAGTCCGAATGTAAATAATAACACGAAAGAATGACGTTTCATTGATTAAATAAATTTATTTCATGTTTTAGCAATATTCATGATACTGTAAGACAAATAAATGGTGATTCATATTTTATGTCATGCTTAGAAAAGACAAAGTATAATTTACTCATGTTCATTTTGGAAATCACTTAGTGCTATGGGTCCTTACCTATAACTACAGAATGAACTCTTCCTAACACTATGTATACTACGCCTCTCAAGAGAGAGGGACGAATCGAGTCGAGCCGATAGTAGTTCACTCCAAACCAGACTGACAGTCATACTAACACCTTCCATATCTTGTATTATTATTCCGTGTAATACATCTTCGTTATTTCTACTCTTGTGTTCGTGTTGTTCTTCCTTGGTCCTAACCTAGACCATAACAGTGGCGACGAGGATATTGAAGAAACAAATTCTACGCAGAAAATCTAAAACAAAAACATTTTTGCTATCGGTCGTCCATAACAGTGGCGACGACGATACTGAAGAAACGAATTCTACGCGGAGAATCTAAAAAAAACAAAACAAACCTTTTTCCTATTGGTCGTCCATAACAGATGCGACAGATGTATTGAGGGGGAAAAAAGTTCTACGCGAAGAAAAAAAAGAAAAAATTTGCTTGGACACCAACCTTAACAGTGGTAACGAAGACACGAATTTTACCTGTCAGCCAGAACAGAATCGAATTCTACGCAGGAAAATGTTTTTGTACTAAGGTTCCAGAACAACAGGCGACAAAGTCATGAAGTCTACACTGAGAAAAAAGGAAAAATCGTTACACAAAATTACGGTTTAAACATGGAAGACTTTAAGGCAACCATATCGGAACTAATGAAAATTCAATTCGAGCAGCAACAAAAAATGAGGAAAGACAGACTAGTTTCGAAGTAAAAACAATTAGAAATTCAACAGAAAAACGAAGAAAAACTACTGGAAATTCAACAGAGAACGAAGAGAAGCACCTCGAACTACAAGAATTATTACTACGGCAGTAACAAATAAATGACAACATTCTGGAAATGAAGCGGCATTCTCGCAAAATGCTATATGGAGCTCTATCAAAGACTTCACTTATGCACCGGACGAAGACAAAACCTTCGCGGCTTACTTCAGAAGATATGAAGATTCATATGAGTTTGATTGCGGGAATTGGTCATACGCGGAAAAAGTACGTCTACTACTGAGGAAACTAGGGTCAAGCAAATACACTAAATTCGTAGACTACATCCTACCGAGGAAAACGAATGAGTTAACTTTCAAGGAAGCCGTGAAACTTTTAACGGAATTATTTAGTCCGAACACTTCACTATTCCACAAAAGGTGGAAATGTTTAAATTTAACAAAAAAGGATAGCGAAGACTATATAACATTCGCTTCCGTAGTAAACAAACACTGCGATGACTTTAAGTTATCTGAACTCAGTCCTGACAATTTTAAATGTGAACCAAAATTGACGCTACAAAAAATGGCTGAGGACTGTCATAGATGTATAAGCATAAAAAGGACTCGAAAGATATCGAAGAGTCTAGCGTCGCTCACATACGAAAAGTACAACGATAAACACGTTTTTCTCCCTCCTCAAAAACAAACCAAACAAATTATTTTACTACAAAAAGTCAAATGAAACCTCAGAAAAAACCACCACCCAGTCCATGCTATCGCTGTGGGACTTTGCATTGTTATAAAGATTGTCCATACCGCTATAAGACTTGTCTGTCGTGCAATAAAGTGGGACATAAAAGTTTGCACTGTAGAACAAAGAAAGAAAACAAAAGCCGAGTAAGAATCACTAGAACTGAGCAAGCGGACGAGATAAATATACGAAAATACGTACAAGTAGAAATGTTAAACAAAAAAATCAGATTACAATTAGATTCCGGATCAGATTTAACCATTATTACCTTACAGACGTGGAAGAAATTAAACAAACCGACCATGTTGAAAACAGATAAAATAGCCAGGTCGGTAACAGGGAGAAAAATCAAATTTGAGGGGGAGATTATCAGAAATGTGACGTTCAACCGGATGACCAAGAAATTAAAGATGTATGTTCTAAAAAATACGGAAAATTTATTTGGAACTGACTGGATGCAGAAATTTGACCTCTAGGATTTACCGATAAATGCGTTCTACCAAAAAGTGGAAAGGTTATCGACCGAGGCAGAGAAATTAAAGGAGAAATTAAAGGTGAGTTTCACCGACGTACTTTCAGCCGGCCTCGGGAGGTGTAAAAAATTGGCGGCCAAAATCGAACTGAAGGAAAATGTACAACCCATTTTCAAGAAGAAAAGAAATGTACCCTTCGCATCATTAGAAAAAATTAGACGAAGAGTTGGATAGAATCGTGAAAACCGGTATATTGACAAAGATGGAATATAGTCAATGTGCCGCACCTACGGTTTACGTGAAAAAGAAATCGGGTGAGATACGAGTATGCGCTGATTTCTCAACGGGATTGAATGCAGCGATTAAGGATTATCACTATCCTCTCCCTAGTCCAGAGGAAGTTTTCACAAAGTTGAACGGGGGAAATTTTTTTCTCAAAGATAGATTTGATCGAAGGATACCTACAAGTACCAGTAGATGAGGAAATCTCGAGGTTGTTGTGCATAAACACACATAAAGGGTTATGTAAGTTCCAGAGATTACCATTCGGGATCAAGGTCGGGCCGGTGATATTTCAGAAGATAATGGACACTATGCTAGGCGGACTGGATTTCACGATCGCATACCTTGATGACATCCTGATAAATAACAAAAATATTGAACAACACTGGGAACATGTTCAAGAGGTTTTCAAGCATATACAAAATTACGGTTATAAGGTAAAGGAAAATAAATATAATTTCTTTATGAAGGAGATAAAATATCTGGGCCATATTATTGTCGAAGAAGGAAGAAGACCAGACCCAGAAAGAGCTACGGCAATAAAAAAAAATTGCCGGCTCCAAAAGATTTCGCCGAGTTACAAAGCTTCTTGGGCTTAGTAAATTATTATCAAGAATTTATTCCTAACATGCGCAAATTACGCGCACTCTTAAACGAACTGTTGAAGAAGAAAAAAGTTTGGGAATGGTCATATGAATGTCAGAAAACTTTCGACAAAATCATTAAGACTGTAACAGCAGATTTATTTTTAGCGCATTATGAACCAAAATTGGAAATAATAGTCGCGAGTGACGCGAGTGCCTATGGTGTTGGGGCATGTATACTTCATAAAATGCCGGACGGGACACTAAAACGCATCGTGCATACGTCAAGAACTTTATAACCTGCCGAACAAAGTTACTCGCAAATCGAAAAAGAAGGGCTGGGAATTATTTTTGCGGTTACGAGATTCCACAGATATATTTACGGTAGATTTTTCACCTTAAAGACGGACCACAAGCCGTTATTGACAATATTTGGATCAAAGAAAGGTCTACCTATCTACACTGCTAATAGATTGCTAAGATAGGGGACTATTTCATTAAACTATAAATTTAAATTGGAATATCTTCCATCAAACAAAAACGGGCATGCAGATGGTCTTTCGAGACTAATACCAAAGAAAACGGAGCCATTAGAAGATTCCGTAATTGCAACTCTACGATATGAGGAAGATATTAGAACATCATTATGTAGTATAATTCGAGGCCTCCCCGTTATATTACAGGAAGTAAGAAACGAAGCAATGAATGACGAATTTATAAAGGAAACGAAAACAAAAATTGTAGGAAAAGATAAGCATATATCAGACAGTTTTTCGTTATGTGATAATGTTCTGCTATATAATGAAAGAGTAGTAACCCCGAAAAGGCTACAAAGGGGAATCCTCAAGGATTTTCACATGGGCCACCCAGGAAAGAACAGGATGAAATCCTTAATGCGAAGTTATGTGTACTGGCCAAACATGGATCAAGATATACATATGGTGGACAAATGCAAGGGCTGTTCCTTAGCAGCCAATGCACCTCCGATCACTCATAAACCATGGCCTAAGACAGATCGACCGTGGTCGAGAATTCATGTAGATTTCGCAGTTCCATTAGAGGGTTTCTTCTACTTGATTGTAGTAGACAGTTACAGCAAATGGCCAGAAGTATTTCGTTGTAGAAAACCTACTTCTGAGACTACAATAAATTGCCTTCACGAGCTGTTTGCTCGTTTCAGAGTGGTTGACTGTTTAGTCACCGATAATGGGACACAATTTACATCTGCGGATTTTCAAGAATTTTGTGAAACGTTTCAGGTGAAACACACCAAATCCCCGCCATCGCCGGCGGAAATAATGTTCGCCCGAAAAATTACATCGTTATTCGACAAATTACTGCCAAAACAGACAAAGCAATCATCAACGTAATTTTTACCAAAAAGAAAATTTAACCCAGGAGAAAAAGTTTTTTTTAAATGTTCAAAAACAACACATCCTATTGGGAGCCAGGTACAATAGAGAAACGAATCAGGAACGTGATTTACATAATTCAGGGTCCGACGTTCTCGCATAAAAGGCACTTAAATCAGATCAGAAAGAGGCTGTTAGAGGATTCTAACGGTCTACCTCAGGAAGAGGAGGAAGTAATGGACACAGTATTTGACACATTCAATATGCAAAGGCCTCAAGCAGTTTCAGAATCTCGGAAATCAAACAGAAAAAGAAAATTTACAGAGCCTCTGATGATTAATCCGAAGATGAAAAATATTAAAGACCCCTGCGAGGTAAAAGCTTGGGAGGGGGTTGTTATGGGTCCTTACCTATAACTACCGAATGAACTCTTCCTAACACTATGTATACTACGCCTCTCAAGAGAGAGGGACGAATCGAGTCGAGCCGATAGTAGTTCACTCCAAACCAGACTGACAGTCATACTAACACCTTCCACATCTTGTATTATTATTCCGTGTAATATATCTTCGTTATTTCTACTCTTGTGTTCGTGTTGTTCTTCCTTGGTCTTAACCTGGACCATAACACTTAGCTTTGTAGTGTCATTAAAATTGTTGAATATTTTACAGTGAAGCAAGCAATGATTACAATTGATGCAAAACTTTCCAAAATCTTTCACACAAACATTTATATAAATTTATAGCATTTAGAATTATCAAGACATTTTCCTGGCTCTTTACAAGACTTTTCAGTTAAATTGGTTATTCCAGATTAAAAAATAAAAATGAAATTTGCATTAATTAAACGAATTCTTTGAAGAATTTTCGTTATGTTCAATTTTTATAACCGTTGACAGCACATGGGGTGTAACAGGTAACCCCCGCCCCCTTCAAAGTGACAATGTGAAAGTGATGGCTCTGAAAAACACATCCCACATGAAAGAACATTTCATTTCAGCTCTATGATCAACTACTACACGGCACTAAGGTAAAAGATCTAAAAGCAGTAAAATAAATTAACTCTAGAAAAAACCTTCAAAATTTCGAAGGAATGAAAAATTTAGCACTCGAATTTATATTACGACAGTGAATGTAAATTCTCTTTATGACTAAGTCGAGATATTTGAGATAATTACATTCCATAGATGTAATAATTTGAAATAGGAAAGGATGATCCATTAAGCCAATTATATCAGCAAAATAGCTAATTACAAAGCGACGCAAACGTTACAATATACCTCTTTATATTTGCAATATAACAAAGGCAATGAACCATTTAATTCAGACGTTGTACTTCCCGTTGCATCGAATCCCCAGACACAACAAATGAGAACAGTTATCGCAAAATGGTGAAATAGTATTTTAACTTGCGACAGAAAGCGAACAGTTTTTAATAAAGTATTTAAAACATGTATATTTATATTCTATCAAAAATGCTCTAAAAATATTCAAGAAACAAAACATTCATAAAAAAAAACTTTATATGTTGTTCAATATATTTATTTAACTTTAATTATTGTACATATGGAAAATGAATGTTTTAGAACTTCAAGGGTGAATAAGTCTGTAGCCTGACACAGTTACTTGAATTTGTATCTGAAAATGTCACTGTATAATGTTCGACATTTGTTATTAACGGAGAAAAGCTGGATTTAAAGCATTAACAAAAAGGGGATTATTTTGAAAAATAAAATATTTATTACATAAAATGAATGCTCTTTTTAATCATTAAGCTACAGACTGATTGCTGTATTTATATAATTGTATTATTTCAAGATATTTATCCATTATTTTAAGTAAGTCAGTAAAAGAATTGTAATTTTCTATACATTTGACAAATTAGGATTGATTGAATTTGATTTTTTACGGCTTATCAATCCTTTGTGTGTTATTTAAAGTTGAAATATATTTTGGATTGTCGGACGTTGCTTACAGTACCAAGTGTTCCCAAATGGTCCCCTATCTAAGTACTGACCAGGCTCGACACTGCTTATCTTAAATGATGGAAAGAGAACGGGTGTTTTCAACGTGATTTTAACGTATGGCTAATTGGGAAACAGTTAAATCGATATTCAATGTTTGAATTTTTTTTAAGGTTTTGGGAATAACTAAAAACAACTCTATATTTCATTGTTTTACGCTCATGTATAATTGCTGCCATGCGCTGAGCCTGAAATTCTACAACAGTAAATAGATTAGAAACAGTCAAACAAATATTCAAACATTTATAAAAGGGTCCTAATATGATAATGTAAATTCTTTCATATACATAGGCGTATGGATATACACGTAAAAATTTTTACTTTCATCCCAAATTATCGAACAACAATCAACCCATTAATAATTACTTGCTCCGTTTTTATAGAATTTTCCAGATTTCATTGTGTGGTTATGGGACGCTTTTAATGTGGGAATATGTTTTCTGTGCAATATAGCTACAATATTTATTTTCATAACGATCCAGCTGTAAAATTCTTTCAAGTATATTATTAAATCTATTACATATTATACATTCATTGATGATAAGGCGTTTAAGTTACTTTGAGTTTTAGCGTTAAATTGTTTGCTACATAATATAATTTTGTACAATATTTTACACTATATTATATTCGTATAATTAATCCATTTGCATGATATTTCATAAAATAAGCAGTTTTTATCTTAATATCCCACAGTCAGATATCGTCTGAAGTGAATCATTTCTGATTTATAATTTAATCTTCGCTACACAAAGCCGTGTTCATTTCCAACAACTATATGATTCATATTTATTTTTTTAAGAAAAAAATCAAGTCTTATCCTAAAAGAAGCTATCTTTATCCCAAACTACACTTCTATTTTAAATTTACTATTTTTCAATGTAATACTTATAGAAAAGAGACACGTTTGGCTAGCGGAGAGATTCGATCTTGCGATTATTCAAACAAATCCAGTCCACATGATTGTGTAGACGATTCAGAACATCAGTTGAAATTCACCTCGTGCCATTTTCTTGCATTATCTTTCTATATCTGATACATAAACAAGGACTTCGTGTCTATTTAAATGAATTGTGTTTTATTCTTTCGTGTTTCTGTAATGAATGAGTTTTTCGGATATTAGAAAGTCAGAATAAAATTGATTCTCCTTATGCATGGAATCTGTATTAATTTGAAAATCTATCTATGTTGTTATTTACATTCTCTTTTATATTCTAACCTAATGAATGCGACACAGTTTGATCGAACTGTTCAATTTATGATTTCCATTATCTGTGCTGAAAAATACGATATATGCTATTATTATGTCTATTAAGAATTCTCACCATCAAAATGGAATATGTCTTCGAGTTGTAAAATATATCGTTTATAAAATATTTTTTTATAATAATAAGTTTTTATTTCAGGATAAATGTTTAAATGCTTTCCAGAACAAATTCTATTTTCTTTAATGAATTTCCATCGTTTTATTTTCTGATCATGTTGAATGAAATGTCGTCATAGTATCCTTGCCTTGTTGAAAGAAAAGAAACATATTCTGGTATATATTGTACATTTACTTTGCCCTCGCCACTACTTCAACTAACACACACACACACATTATCTATCTATCTATCTATCTATCTATCTATCTATCTATATATATATATATATATATATATATATATATATATATATATATATATATATATATATATATGTATATATATATATATATATATATATATATATGTATATATATATATATATATATATATATTCGCTTCACGCAAGCATAATTTGAACTACAGACACTTGATAATATTAATGAAACACCTTTCTAAAAATGATCAGAAAACAAACCGATTTTCTCTTGATGTAAATATAGTAATGCATATAAACAGTTCAAGTATTTATTTCCATTGCCATCATGTTTTTATATTTACATTCAAGATTTAACATTGATGTATAGATATATACAAGGCACCTGATTTATAAAATAGCATTTTCTCCCGAAAAACTACAAATATTAATTTTGACGGTTTCTTTTTTAAAAAACCGACATTTTGTTCTTCAGTACAAAATAACTTTACATATACTCGAAGTCTCATATTATTAGCTACTTTTCAATTTTCTTAATTTTTACAAAACTAATGAAGAAATTCACTAAAATATAATTAAAGACCGTGCACAAAGTTTGCAAAGGAATGTTTTGAAGACATGTTGAATATCGTGTCACTTTTATAACAGCAAAGTTACAAAAACTACATTAATTTTAAATGCGTGCTCAGTATTCTGAAATTTATTTTAGAAATCGTTCATCCATTGATTTTGTGAACTATTGATATTTGTTTTCATATGGAACTGACTGCATGGCATCCTGAATAGCATTTCAAAATTCACATTCAGTTCTAAAATCGTTTGGTCTTTTCTTGAACCCAAAATAACAGTGTATGTCTGAGCTGTCATCTTAACACTATCTGGAACTCATCATAGTCTCACCCCATCGCCACCTATAATCCTACCCAAAACATAGCACTGCCTCTGCCTTGACGTCTCAATCTATGAGGGCAGTTTCCCCCTGTAGCCATTTAATCGTCTTTCCATACGTCTGGTCCATCAAGAATAGCATGGCATTTGCCAATGAAATAAAAGTGTGGAAAATCTGTCTTTTTTCTATTTTGTTACCCATTTCAATCAGGTTTTACCACTTGGTTTAAAACACGACTTCATGTATTTGTCGACACTTACTCATTGGCAAAATCCCTAAAAAAATTTTTATGACTGCTCTCTCGATAGAAGAAGCAAATCTTGATCAGAATCGGCCAGGATCCTCAATGAACTTATTTAGTGGTAATCTGTCGAAAGTTTTTGCGATTGCCACCGTTTTTCTTTTTAACTTTGCAAGATTAAACACTTCCCTTTATCCTTCAAATAAGCATTGCAACCCATTTTAAAGCTTCAAACCACCAATGTGGTTATTATTTTGAAACTATGAAATTCAAAACATTTTTAGAGAAATGACTGCTGTGCGTTTAGACCTGAGCGAAATAATCTGCTTTTCATTCTGAGCAGAGATAGATTCAAAAAATAAACCCGTAATTTCCAATAAGTCTTATTTTACATGTTAATTATACATAAAAGACTAATAATGTGAGACACTGGGTAGCAAGATTTTCTGAAAATGAATAATAGACTGGTTTTTCGTGCACAAGGAAATTTCAAAATGTACTAAATATTAAGTCTTCACAAACAAATTCACTAATCCAGCTGAAAAATTGATTATAACCATTACTGCAGCTTTGAGAATTTTTTTTATTTAACGGGTGAAAACAATCGATAAAAATACAAAAATAGTGAATGAAGAAAGTTCCTAAAAATAGAAACCAAATCTTTCTTGGTCGAAGATTTTAGTCGTTGAAATAGCAGCCAAGGGATAATCAAAGAAAAATCATTAACTTTACCGAGAAAATCAAAGAATTTTTAAATTGACTTACACTTCGATTTTATTTTATAGCTTTTCACAAATAATAATGACTTTTACTTTAACCAACTCAATGAAATTGCAGTTATATAAACGGTTCCGAGGGACTTCAAATTACACAGAACTTGGAATAAATGGTAGCTAAGATTATCTTTTCTTGTCCACAGTAAATCAAGTTTCAAAGAATTAAACTAAATCAAAATCATAAATATTTAAATTAGAAATGTTTTATCAACATCTGCTAGAAGAAATTAATTTACTATCATCGAAATAAAATATAAATGAGAAACAGCTTTCTCACAAGATAAAGTATAAGAATCTGAATGAAAAAGCATTTTATAATATTGAAGCGGTGAGACGGTCCCATTAACTAGGATTCCAATAAAGCCGAATTATACAGCGTTTTTTTCCCTTCGGTTTGCTGAAAATAAATAAAACGTCAATGGACTGTTGTTAAAGAAATAGCTAACATAAAATAATGATTACAAAAGAAAATAAATGTGCAATATTCATAGTTGTGTCTATGACATAAAGATATTGCCAGTTCTAGAATGTGGAGAGGGATGTTTAGTCAAAAGCTGACCTCAAAAGATGGATAAATTAATTACTCAAAGTTCTGTACAATGAGCAGCAAGTTAATTTATAATGTCATGAATTATGTTTCTATATTTTTATTTATTTATCTATATTAAAGAATCCTCATTAACAGAATTTAGGGATGGAAATATAGATGTTTCGATTAATAACTTCCTTAACAACAGCAATATAAAATAATACTCGCATTACCTGTAAGTTTCAGAAACGTAAAACAGATTTCTACATTTTATATCATTAGATATACTTGGAATTTTAATTTTATGTAGAATTTATTTTTAAAAATCAAAAATCTTAAGCTGTATTCGTATGTAATGTCTGAAATACAGTCGAGTTTTCATCTGAAGAAACAAGACTAAAAACGGATAATATAAGTGAATATGAAAAAAGATTTTAAAGATGTTTTTCCTTCGGCAATCTACAATCAGTACTTTTAATTAAATTCTTGCTTTGAGTCTGAAATCTCGAAGAAACGATATCATCACTAAGTTCGCCTCCAGAGAAACTAGAATAATACAAACTCCTAGAAGACGTGGCTCTGCTAAACACTGAATTATTTTGTGAGAAAATAACCTCCTTGAATTTATTATTGTCATCTGTTCATAATCTGGTTATGTTTTGATAAGCGTTCTCTTTTAATAGTTTATTGCTTTGGTATTATTTTTAAATACATTAGAATTGGCCTGACAAATGAGAAACTGTTCTTTAAAATGATTTCTGTGCATCGATTATTTAATGTGAAGAAGCTGTTTTAAAATCAACATTATCAGCTGTTCCTTCTCAGTACATATTTTCGAGGTCTCTGTAATTGAAGAAGACAAACTATTAATTCTTAACAAGAATTTGACAACTATAGTCTGATGCATTAATACGCGTATTCACTATATTTGCAGTTCGTTTTGAATGTGGGGATGGTAATGCAAAAATGGGTTTCTAATATTCAAACGATCTCATGAAAAAGGCGCGAAATAGAATGAGAAACATTAGAAATTGCCTTTGTTCTCTTAGACTTAGAAAAACTAGTTTTCAAAGTTCATCATCATCCTCAAATATTTTTAGAAAAATTAAAATGTATAATAAACTATAATAAATTATAATACTTATATATCCAAAATTACGAAATTTATGTGATAAATAAAAACCATATACTCATATAGCATTGAATGACCTTTGTTTAGAGATATTTAAAAAAAAAAATCTGGATCATATATTTAACTGAAACTAATTTAGAAATGTGATGTTACAGCCTGTCAGAATGCACTATCAAGCCCAGCTCTTCAACATATATAAACATATGAAAAGAATTAATGAAACTAACAATTTAATTTAAAGTTTTTTTAATGTAGAAAATTTATTTATTGAAAATAATTTGATGCTTTAAATTAAATAAGCAGAATGAAATGATTTTTTCAAGATATTAATAAATCAGGTGCCTCATCGGTGAAAAGCTTTTATTTAAATTATTCAGCTTGAATGTACATTCCAGTTTCAATAGAAAAATGTTTCTTTGCATAATGCTACACTTTAATTTCTTCAAGGCTCTTATACACTCACTACGCCATTATTAATAATGTAGAACAAATCTTTTCTAAACATATTGATCACTCGCAATTTTTGATAATGGCTATAGTGACAGTCGGAAGTTAGACATGTGAGTGTGTGTGTGTGTGTGTGTGTGTGTGTGTGTGTGTGTGTGTGTCTAAAATAGACAAATGGAAAAACGCTTTATTGAAACTAGATTTGATTACGCGTTTCGCCTTTCAAGACTTTATCAGAACCAAAAACAAAGTTGTGTGTATGTATTTTTATTTAAGCATACACACACGTGTGTGTGTGTGTGTGTATGCTTAAATAAAAATAGAATGAAACGTTTTCCATTTGCCAAATTTCTTACACACACACACACACACACACACACACACACACATATATATATATATATATATATATATATATATATATATATATATATATATATAACCGGTAAGATTTTCTTGTAATTTTTTAGTTAACTTTTCTTCTTTGACTACAAAAGCAAGCATTACTGAATTCAATAAATGGAAATACTGTACAAATTTTGGGGCCCATACGCTTTCATTCATATTTCCGGACATTATCAATTAAAACTCGATATTATTTGTTTTTAAATGTTTGTAGTGCCGACCGCTTTTCCAAACAATAAACAACATCATCAGAAGAGGTTTGGATGCAGCTGGGTTCCTTCCCTAAATCGAACTTCGACCGTGGTGATGGATGGGGTTACCATTTTCCCTTTTAAAAGGGGGAAGTCGCTGATTTGGGATGCGAACTGTGCCGATACATTTTCGACCGGTAATTTGATCAGGTCCGCGGTTGAGCCAGAGTCTATCGCACGGGACGCGGAGATCAAAAAATAGTTAAATATTCTCTTGCGGACAGATTTATTTTTACTCCAGTGGCAGTGGAAACTTCTGGGGTTATTGGCCCTCGTCCAATAGCGTCCCTTCGGAAGGTTGGCAGGATTGACGGACGAGCCTCGCGAAGTGGAGTGGCTCTTGCAGCGTGTCTCACTGTCGATGGTGTGAGGTAATGCTTTCGCCATCATTACGGCTGGCAGAGGATAGCAAAAAATCTGAATGCTTTTTAAATTTGGCGTTTGCTGTTTATGCATTTTGATGACGTCATGCACGAAACAATATACAAATGAAAGTTCTCATTGGTATAAATGTTTAAATACTTTTAAATACTCATAATTTCAGTTCCTAAACTAAAGAATATCTTATTTACTTTTGAATTCATCAATTCTATGATAAAAACTTCAAGAATCCTGTTTGTTTTTTGTTTTTTTCGGTTAATGTTATATAGCAGACAAGCATTGTTTACAAGTAATGAATATAGTGAAAATAGTAAACTATGTTCATGAATGGCACTTTGAGCAGACCAACAGTAAGTTCACCTACCAGATATGGTGATAATTGCATTCAAGTATGACGTTTGATTTAAGGTTGCATTATAGGGAACTAATACTGCAAAGAGCCAAGAAAATTTATTTAATAAGGCAACAATTATGATAATCTTAGATGTTTTAAATTCGCATTCAACTAAATATATGGTGTTTTGTCTTAATAGCTTTTGATCCTTATAATTCTACTAAAATTCATCTCATTAACATTTATTTTACTATTCTCATTTATCTTTAAAATTAGTTTTATTTTGTCTTGATAATAGCCACAAATATGGTTGAACGCGCTCAATTCCCAACGTTTGGACATTATTTATATTCATTGCATCCTGACATTGGGGGGTCTGTGTGTTTGCGTCAAGAAAATAGAACTTTTTCTTTCTTTATCGTGCGTGTATAAATGAAAGATCAAAGATTATTTCTTCCAATAGCATAATACCCATAAAATTAACAAGATTATTCATGGATCAAAATGTCTGTCCGTTCTACCTAGAATTAAAGTATCGTTCCATTCTTCTGTCCTGCTTCCCTTAATATGGCGTGGGACATTGGTATCATGTTTCTGACTTCCAGTGAGTTGAAGGGATTCAAATAAAATGGCAACACCTCTCTCATTGTATCGAAGTTGGAATGTCGGAGGATTCCGAAGTCAGTACTCCCAATGTTGAGACTGAGCAATTCTTGTCCTTTCCCACTCATACTTGTATGTAAATATTTAAGTTATAGTGTAGTATCAGGGAAGTGTGTTACACTTAAAAATATGTAGCTACGCATTGTGTTTTATAAGAGATGATTTTATCAATGTATTAGTCCGAGAAATGAAATTCACTTCATGAACAGAATCATATCTGTATGAAAATATCTATCAATCTATCTATCTATCTGGTAAGTAAGTAGATAGCTAGATAGATAGATTCAAGATATAGTTATCTGAATATTTACAAACATTACATAACAAGTGTTATTTAAACATAGGAATTTATTATAAGAGCATGTCATAAGAAGAGACTAAAGTGTAGTCCTGTAATTATGCCAGTAAATTTCATTGAACCCTGGTAAAAGAATTTAATGTAACTAATAAATTCACCAAACAAAATCATATTTGTGATCGTTAATCCTGGTTTATAATTGCAGTATTGAAACCATTTGTATGTTCATGATTAATGATATTACTTGCATTTTATTTTTTATGTTTTTATATATATATATATATATATATATATATATATATATATATATATATATATATATATATATGGTGTTTTGTGAATTCCTGACCTTTGTTTCGTTTTGGGTGATATTTAATGATGTAAAGAACGGCAAGCTGTTCGAAAATATTGCCATGTATATTTATCAAGGAAAGATTTGTAAATGATATTCTAAGAACATCTAATTGTTTAAATGATATTGAAATCATAATTATATTGAAAAAATCCGAAACTGCGTTCCAATAATAATTTCCTAGTATTTTGTAAATGACGCGGATTACTTTCTATGAATTAAAAAAGTTATAATAGAAATGTAAACTCATCTGTAGTACGAAACGTTTAAAACAAATTCAAAGGCTATTAAATCCTTCTAATCTTTTCATTCTTTTATACTCTTATGTGTAACCTAAATGTATGTACATTTAAAGCACAAAATGGCTTCCACAAATGAAGATTTAAGAAAAGATGAGTTTATTTTCTGGTACTACAAATTGGGGATATGCGCAAAATATTGCGTGACAAGATAAAGACTGAATACGTTGATTAATCCGTTCAAATTGCTCGTTTCTTTGGCTTTCACCCCATCAACTCAGCTTAAATGTGTCACAGAGCTACATGCGGAGTGGCGATTGTCTTTCATTAGTTGTTTAAATGGGAAACACTTCCAACAGCCTGTAAAAGTCATCATTTGAAATCCTATTTTTTATCTGGGATCGAACATCATCCATTAATGACGCGCATAGAAATACTTACCACTTTCAACCACCAAGCAGATATTTGATATGTGTATGTATATACATACACATATCAAATATATATGTGTGCGTGCGATTATGTTTATTAATATGTATTAGTTGGTGAGAAGTATTCAGTGACCAAAGATATTTTTATTTTCGATATTAACTTTATTGGCCGTTTTATTCTCCTCTATTCTGATAACTTTATCATTCTGTTCTCTCAATTTTATTTTATTTTTCAACAAAAACCTTTTGCAGTCTTCTAGGGAACAGAATTTTGGGTTTTTTTCTTCATTAAGCGAATTCTGCGAATACTATAAATGGTAATCCAAAGATGGAATATATGGAAAATATAGCAGATAAGTGAAAGCTTTACAACAACCAAAACATAACAAATATTGTTTCAAGGAAACATGCAGCCTCGCATTGTTATACGGATTAAATATTATGAATTTTTATAACATTTCTATCGACATTGTTATAAAATACCCACTTACCATCGCCCAACAAAATGTGTTTAAAAAATGGAACATTCGTTACGTCAAAGCTCTGAATCGCACTCAAAAATACGGCCAGTAGATTTATTTCGCCTAACTTATGTGGAAGCATAATGAAAATGATGCTTAATTCTTTTATCAATAAATTACACCAATTTTTAATGATTTAAGTGCACATTAATAGCTATCACAATTCAGTTGAAATAAGTTTTTTGAATTGAATTATTTAAAATTAAACATCTTTAATGTGATCTCATGACAAACATGGGACGAACTTTTCAGACAATCCAATATTATAAATTTGAATTAGCTAACCTGTAGTAAAATATGATGTCTATTGTAGAAAGAATACGTTTTAAAATGCAACAATTATGAAAAATGGAGTAAAACAAAAATTGATAATAATAGCAGACTATGTACTAATTATCAAACATGTCTCAAAATAAACATGAAGAACCAGAATAAGCAATTGGTTGTGGAATGAGTATCACTTCAAACGACTATTTCGCTCATTATCGTTAATAGAAGAATTTGTGATTTAAAATGTGGAAGTAAACTGGAGACAAACTGTAAACAAAATTCATGTAAGTTAATGTTCCAAATTAATCATTGGTGTTTGGAAAATGTGCAAGATATGCTTATCTGATAAATATATTATGTGAATTTCAGATTATAATATTTTTATTAGAAATACTTGCAATAACTTATGTGCGATATATAATGTCACTGTTGGGTGGTTGTTCTTCATATTGTAGATAAATATAGGCGTGTGATTCTCGCTTCAGACAACGTTGACTATAGGAAATTATCATCCTGTTCACAATCTTTCTCGGTCTTTGGAACATGAATCTAGGTTTATCCCTTGTTTCCTGAATCGGATTAGGTTTCCGGTTCCTCCTAAAGTCTACTTCAACTCTATACTTCTAACGTCTCCACCTAAAACTCTGAACTTATTTACTATTTATTTACATTTTTTCATCAGTAAGAGTAGATAGGTTTGCCTTTCGCCCGCTTCACATTCCTCCTCAGACTTTTGGACACGTGTAGAGGCTTATTCCTTGTCTCCTGTTGTTGATTGGGTTTCCAATTCTAAATTCTTTTCCTTCTCTTTAATTTCCGGTGGCCCCTTGCATCTTGATAGCATTATCACCTTACTTGGGATGGTGCCCTTATACTGTAACCCTCTACCTCAAGTGGCTCTTGGGCCTTGTACAGGGAAAACATCATTGTAAAGTAATATATTTATTAATATTTATTTTTAAAATTTCACATCAGAATGTATTTTTACAATCCCTTCTTGGTTGGTCATAAGATAAACTAGCATCACTCATATATACAGAGTTTGCCATAAAAAAAATTATAAAGAAAAACAATGATATTTATTGAAAAATTCAGTATATTTGTTCAACTTAGAAAACATGAAAAAGATGATTCAGTAATGTTACCCTCAGCTGCAAGGATGCGTCAATACAGCCTCGTGCTTAGATCAGATAGTTCTTGAATATTTTGGCTATCACGTCTACGGTGGTGGCTTTCAACTAGTACTTAGTATTGTGATATGTCTGGTTAGTCTCGACGAAAACCAAAACGTAGTAATCTAAGGTTTCAAACCAAAAGTTCTCGCAGACCACGTCTTCTGAATTATATGATCATGAAAATTCCCGGTCAGCTACGCATAGGTGACGAGCTGGAACGTAGACGGGCTCCACTAGGCGACCCTTCTGATTCTGGGTTTGGCCACCTTATCAAGTACCAATGTGTAAGCGATTGATCCTAACACAGTGGAGTGACATGATATAGATCTTGTTGTATATTCAGTAAGCACTTCCATCCAATCACACAGTTCTCCTTGATTGTAAACTGTCCTCAACTCATCACATATGGCTTTGTACCTGATCTCCTCACGCATCAGAATTCCAATAGTGGACATAGCCACCATCTTGAAATGCTATCATAATCAACCTGCTGGAGTTGTGATTGATGTCTTCGGGTTGCTGTACAAACACAAACGGTTTTTCGTCAACTGGCCACTTAGGAAACTATCATCCTGTTCACAATCCTCCTCTTTAACGACTGGTCACAGGTGACACATCCCTGTCAAACGTCTCCAAATCATTCCTGGACTTGGAGACGAAGGATCTGGCTAATTTCAAGAGGATAGCTCTCTCCGGCTCTCTGTAATTTCTTGAATCAGATTGAAAGCTGCCATATTAATTTTCACAGTACACCAGGAAATAGAAATGATAATGTAAATATTTCGATCATACGTTAGTTCGTCTTCCATTTATGGTCCGCTAAGGGCGTTTTCTCAAATACCTGGCGTCACCTAATGCCAATGAAAATTAACTTATTGCTATTGTTTTGAATAATAATGATGAAATATCTTAAATATCGCTTTCTCATTTTACATTTGATGGAAACAAGAAATTTCGAATCGTCCATGGAAGCTGATCAGAATGACTATGACGTAAAGATTTAATAAACGCTGATGATTGCTTCTTTAATATCTTCCCATTATATTTTTCAACAAACTCCTAAGAGTAAAGCAATCAGCAATTTCTGTATTAAATTTGTCTCTTTTAACTGAAATTCCATTGTTGAAAAGCAGATCCATTAACGTCATGTCAGAAGCACTGTTCGAACACGCTACGTGTACAATATGAGACATGCGCATTAGGAGTAATAACATGCCATCCTCACAATGTCGCAATGTTGTTCATCATTAAAAAATATTTCCATATATGGCTTTTTTGATTTTCATGCTTTTGCTTGCTTTACAACTTTATAAGTCAAGGCAAGAAATGACTAATATTTCTTCGTTTTTATATTTGCCTTATTACAACTTTGCAGATATCAAACGTTTTTACTTTTTTTTTACCTTTAGGCTCATTATACTTTCTCTTAATCAGTTCCTTTTACATCTCGTCTAGAATTCATAAATATAACTAACATTATAATATAACTTACCAAATATTTACATATTTTCCAACGTGCCATTTCATTAAAAGAAGTTGTTTAAACTAAGTTTAAAAAATTTACCAACATAAATTAGAATTTCACAAATCGTAAAAATGTTTCTTCCCAAAGATCTTTTTATTAAAAATGTTTCTTCCTAAAGATATATTTAATAAAAATGATTCTTCCTCCTGCTTTTCATTCCTTTTTATTTTCTCCTATTTTACTTCCTTCTTTTATCTTGCTAATGTGGAATAAGTAATTATATTTAATCGCTGTTGTCTTTCTTATAAGAAAATGAGTTTTAATGATTCATGATGAGAGAAATACTCAAAATTGCAGTTTACTAATCAGTTTGATTATACTTCATGGATTTATATTTCCTGAAATAACATTTCTGATATTTTATTATACCATAAAGTAACAAAGAAAAATTTAAAAATGAATACTGATGATTATTCTAACACTTTCACCCCAGCCCCTCAACCCCCCGGCGTCTTACTCTCTGGGTTGAGGTGTCTGCTCGGTCCTAACCGAACTTAAGGGAGTGGCCTTATGTCCCCTGAGCATCCATAGATCAATCGACCGGTCCGCTGGTTTAATCCTGCTTCCTGCCCACGTTGTGATATGTTTGATCCAGAAAGCAGACGTGATATCCGTCCATTCACGGTCGACTGAAGATGTAGACAAGGCTGGGGAGTCTATGCTAAGAAATTTAGAATGCAGCAAAAAAAAATTTAATATCTGCAGAAAGCCGGACAAACAGCGATTCAATGGTTGAATTGTTAATGTCTTTTATATAGCAGAAAAGAATAGTATAGAAAAGAAACGGGATACAGAAAAGAAAAGTATTTGACGTAAAAACTCATACACTGGATTCTAGACAGAGAGAGAGTTTGTATTGTGATTAACTTGTTGTTAAATCGTCTCAGAACGATATACGACTCTTGCGATAGGGGGATAAGATTTCTGTTCGGGGCTTAAAGTTTATAGTGGCGTTCCTCCTCAGCAGTAGTAACAGTAGTAGTAATATTCATGGTAGCAGAAGCATAAGTACTTATATCAACAGTACCTGTTGCGGACGCTTCGTTCCAATATCTGACGTTACTTCCTCTCCTCCTCGAGTCTCCAACTCGACTCTCCACTCTCTCTAGCTCAACTCTTGCCCGGGCTAATTCTCTTCTCCAGTCTCGCCAAGAATTTTCTCCCGTCTCTCACTTTCTCAGCATAACTACGCGTTTATATAGAAAAACCCGGCTGGTCATAATCGATCCTTGGCACTACTACTTCGCACGCGATTATCACGGGGTTCTGGCTGCTTCAACCAAAATCATGTGAATTCCAAAATTCCTTATAGCTTACTAATCTCTATTTCAATTTTTTAACCGACAAAAATTATTTCGACCATTTGCATTGCCTTCTAATGACCCAGATTCCATTGGGTACAATTTCTGCCCTAGAACAGATTTCACATCAGTAAACAAAATTCTCAGATCTACTCCAATTTCAATAAAAAAATATACGTGTTTGTGTATGTGTGTGTGTGTCTCTGTGTGTGTGTGTTTCCCAGACTCTCTCTCTCTCTCTCTCTCTCTCTCTCTCTGTCACATTATAAAGTATTTTCTTTCAATGGTTGATATTTTGTATTCCTGAAAATAATCGAATATAGTTATTTAAGTGGCTATATTTATGCTTCACTCTAAAGTTATAATAAAAAACTTAGCACAAAATTATACCTTGAATTGAAATGAATGTTTTAAAAACAAAGTTTTCTATACAAACTCGGGTGGTTTCAAATTTTACATATATATTACTATATACTTAATAAAGCGTGTCAATGTGGACATTACATTTGTTTACAGAATTCAGAAAGTAGATTATAATATCGAGTAGGTGAATTGGAAATGTCAAATCTAAATGACAGCAAATGAAAGTGTCACTGGTTATAATAGGAAGGAAGTATAATCAGGCCAGTAAAGGAAGCGAGTTTTCTGACCTTAGCCGACCAAGAAGCTTACAAATATCAAACTTTTACCGATAGAAACATGTTATTTACAAATAAAAATTGAAACAATTAGTAGTTTTTTATTCATTTCCAACTTCAGTACACATAAAAATCTAGTAAAAGGTAAGATTTAAGAATTTGATTTGTTGCTTCAACGTTTATTATCGCTTCTTTCCTCTAATTAATTTAAAAAATGTTCTGCGATGATTGCCTGCAATGTATCTTCTGCAACAATAGAAAAAATTAAATATATAAATTAGATAATTATTAAATAATTTCAGTATTCACAGCTACAATATTTTAATGACAGGAATTTCCTACATCTGAAAATGAAAGTGAATTACAGTGGAATACAGTATGTTAAGTGCTTGACAGTACAAGTCAATTATTTCAAGAAAAAAAACACGCATGAGGGAATTGGGATCAAGTTTGAAACTTTCACATAAAGAATATTTAATGAACACGGTCTTTGCCTTTTTTACACGCGAATCAGATCCACAGGGAATTCCTCTGATTTCAAATAACCAAAAATGTTAGAATCTTCCTATGATATTCAAACACTTTACTAATTTTATTGCTGTAATCATTGTGCAAATACAGTGGTCATGTCGTTAAAATGATATCTAGTAAATACATAAAGAAATGATGCATATAAGACTGGTGCTTTTGCATTGCATTCGTTGGTTGAACATGGAGACCAGTATGTCTGCACTCGAGAGTAGAATGCGATCAAGGTCTTCGGTAATAGAAGTGTTTGAGTTCGCAAAGTGTGATCCGCTACTGAGGTGTCAGTTAAAGAGAAGCCACCATTGATCCGGCATTGAATTTCTTTCTCTATAAAAGGCTTTCTTGCGTGATGAGCATTTTTATTAAACCAGTATTCTGCACCGAATGAATGCGATGAAGAGAAAGAAAGCATCAACAGCGATGAAACCTCTAATTTTATTCTAATGATTTCATATACACATTTTCATATACACGCATTTCATGAGACATACAGAGGAAAGTATTGTCTCTTTTCGTATTGGTACAGAATCAATCGATTATTTCATGCTTGCTGCCTTCTAGTAAGATATCCTATATTAATGGGAGATAGGTTCCCTAATTAAAATTCAGATTCAGGGAATTCAGTTCGATACTCAGCAGAGTTTCAAATATCATCTTAGAATCCAAACGAAATGACATCCATTAATTCCTTATTTAGAAGAAAACTAATCAAGTTATACATAACGTAATGCATGATGGGATATTTTCATTTCATTGAATAGCTCGTTCTCAAAACCCGAGGCTAGGTTCTCGGAATAAATTATAAAAGCGATTAGTAATTCGCTGAAATATAGCAAATGTTCTATAACGTCTCTGTGAGTACATTCTTATTTACATAATCAACTATTAAACATTTAAGAAATTTGTTTCCTGGAAGTCGGTGTCAAGATTTATCAATATCAAGTATAAGAAATATATATTTTTTAACTTAACATATATTATGTTGATGCAAATGTTCCCAGCGAAAAAGTTTGAATACTTTTACGGATAGCTTAGGTATATTTGAGAAGCTTACGTATTAAATTCACTGTAATTACTTCGGATTAAAACAAAACCTATTCTACGTCATAACCTAATTTCGGAACTCTTAATTAGTGAAACTATAAGCATAAAGTAGAATACAATAATATATATAATATATAATAACTAGCAGCATGGCCCGGCGTTGCCCGTGCTTGATTCAAAAATCGTACGACTCATACAGCAATCACTATCACTTGACTTAAACTATTTTTGCCCTTCCTTGCCTTTAAAGGAGTGCCCTTTGCCGTGCTGATGTTGCTACATGCCTTATTTCTTGCCTATCTCACACTGCGAAGTTTTTCTAAGCTCTATACTAACATTAAATCTGTTACGGAAAAAGAACTAAACAAAATGAACACAAAACGATCAGCTTTAAAAAAGGACTCGTAACTGGAAAAACGAATGAAAAAAGAATGTTAACAACAAATACTTTTTCACACCCAACCCAGTTCTGCGGAATCAGAATCAACGTTGAGTTTAAGCAAGCGAATGAGCCAATTGGAGTAAAGTGCCATGCAGATTTAAATTTTTCCCACTTGTGACGAATGCAGCTATCGATTTTTTTGCATGCTAACATGCTAGTTAACATTCGTGTCAGTCAGCTATAGGCTCTCACTCTGGCCAGTAGAAAATGCCCGCAAACTACATGAAAACTGCCGTAGAAGCATGAAAAAATCGATTATTTCCACTATTGATGGGAGTTGGGAAATGCAATGTCGGTCTTGGCCTTTTACCTAACTTGAAGCATGTGCATGTAAATTTTGGTGCAAATCCGTCGAAAATTGCGGCCGTGCATTCGTTACACACACACACACACACACACACACACACACACACACACACACACACACACACACACACACAAACATCCTGCCTTTTATATATATATATATATATATATATATATATATATATATATATATATATATATAATAGTAATAATATATATACAATATAAATTAATGAGCATCTTTATTTATATTCCTACGATACAGTTTTCATGAAAATTTATTCATAGTACATATTTCGGAGACTTGAATTTACCAAATTTTGCCACCAGATTCCAAGAAATTAATATTCCAGTACATTTTAGGATCTGATATTTTTATTATTATTTTAGTGTTATAAATTGGTCTATACTAAGTCAATTTAGCATTCTGTAAGTTGTCAATGCATTCATCACTTATATTGATTGATGTTGTTACGTTTGCGAATTCTACATTAAGCAAAGGCAAGAAAGATGGAATTAAAATCCTTACAAAATCAGATTCTGACAAACCACGGACTCCATGCCTATCAAATTTGAATATATGAATGGAACTTGCATTCAATGCTTTTCTTTCCGTCTCCCGAATATGACAAAAATCACAGAACCAAGTGAGGGATGATTGCATTGTGACAATTTTGATATTCAGAAAAAAATGAAAATCTGAAATGACATTACATATCCAGATATTCCATCGTCAACTTGCTTCTACTTCATAATTTGTGGAATCGTCTATGACGACAAGTCAATCTCATTAAAGATTTGGAGAGTGAACGTGAAAATGTTAAAACTGAAGAAACTTACGCTTGACATAGTGACGAAGAAAAGAAAAAAGATGCTTTCCAAAGTATCATTAATTATTTGATTAGAGATCTCAATCTGTTAAAATCTACTACGGTGAAGGGAACATTTTGGTTTTCCTTCTCTCTTGATAATCATCTCTTCAAAAATTTTCAAATGTGTTCTTCTGCACGGAGAACTCAGTATATATTAAATATTTATTGGGAATTTGTGTATCTAAAAGAAAATTACGGAAATGTAATCCGGTTTCTGGAAACAATAGACTACAACAGATACAAATGGGGATTATCTATAAGGATTTCAAAAAACATTGAAAGATTTCAATAAAGTTATACAAAATATTCCTCATTCTGTGCCCTTGGGTCAACCGTGCTACATCTCAACTCGAACACAAAAGACACTAGCTTCAAAGAGAACACTTTACTCAAGACACGCAAAATATGAAGCATTGCCCTTTAGTAGAATCATATCATTCTTAAGCATATCATTGTACTTGACTTATATACAATAGGATATGCATAATATCTATGGAATAACGTTTCATATTTTTTTATATCCTTACTTATATGTGTGGATGGAAATTCTTATAAATTCATGAAAATACTGGAGAATATTCGACAGCAACTCGTGTTTTTCTTGTAATCAGTCAATTATAATCCTAATTATAATTTTGAAAGACTTTCTTACACCTTGACATCATGTTATTTTAAAATAAATATCCCAACAAATCTATTGATCGTACTGGAAACTATTTTCACCACAGCAAAATTTATACAAGTGACAGAAAATGGAAGTCAATGTAAAACAATTAAAAAAGTTATTAGCAATTTCCACAGTAAACAATTATTCTGTGAATTTCCCAGTGAGGTTGTGTAGTCAGAGAATAAAACCAATCCACGTGCCTTTTTTTCTTCAAATTTTATGTGCCGTGTCCCTTCAGGACGTTGGTGATCATGGCTCCCTACAATTTCCTATCCTTTGTAGTTTTAAGTAATGTCTGCCTCCTTACTACTGCGCATAGCCCCTGTTCTTCAGTTAGATGCAATTCCAGTCTGTCCTTCTTGATTCAAGATGTCCTGAGTGTCAAATTTCCCAATATCTCTTTACACATTTTAATTCCCAGAAATTTCAGATGTCTTTCAGATTCTGTATTAGTGTCGTTTTTGTTTCCATTTTCCTTAAAACTTCCTTGTTGCTTTCATGTTCTATCCATGGTATTCTCAGCATCATTCCGTAGAACCACATCTCTGTTGCCTCAAGTCTCATCATCTGTGAGGAGATTATCCAGTATTCACTGCAGTACGAGAGTTGGCTGAAAGGCTTACCAATATACTCTCATGGAATATGACCAAATGATCTTTATTTTTCATCATACTCTCCCTTTCGGTCCACACATTTCTTCCATCAGTGCTTGCAATGCTTAGATCCCATTGGGGAAGAAGCTTTGGTCAAAAAATTCATTAACAGCAGATATTATGCCATAATCCCTATGATGCTGGTTCCTAGCCAGTTGTTTTTTTCATGTCGTGGAAAAGAAGATAGTCAGATGGGGCCAGGAGAATTCTGAGTGTGATCAACCGGTTCAAAGCTACAATTGCCCACAGCAGTCATGGAAACCAAGGATTTGTGTTCTGGAGCATTGTCCTGATAAGATATGACCACTTTCGTCAGTTTTCCTGGGCATTTGGTCTTGATAGCCTTTCACGTCTCAGCAAGTTGGCATAGTACTCTCCATTGATGGTATAACCCTTTTGAAGATAAACACAATACCTTTTGCATCCTCAAAACCAGAACCCATCTCCTTTCCTGCCGATAAAATGACTTTGGCCTAAAGTGGTGGCCTAAAGGGATGAACCCAGCACTCATCCTGGGTCAAGAAACTTTCAAAGCTGGATCTGCCTCAAAGAATGTCAGATTTTCCATGATGTGATCCGGTTGGTGTATTTTTTGATCAAGTGTCAGAAGACTTGATACCTCCCTTCGTCATGCCAAGTTCATTGTGCAGAATATTTTCAATTCTCTCACGGGATGTGCTAACGGCATTGCTATTTGATTTATAGTCAATCGTCTGTCACCCATCATAATGCAATCAACGCTATAAGTGTTTTTCTCGGTGGTTGCAGTTGTAGGGATTCCAGACCTTGGGGCATCTTCAAGACTCTCCCGTCTTCACCTAAATTCATCTACCCACTTTTGCACTGTTGATGACGCTGGAGCATCATCCCCTAATGTAGCAACCATGTCAGCATGAATGTACATTTTTCTGTAGGTATTGATAATACCATAATGCCAAATTCGAGTCGATCTCATTGGTAATCCAAATTCTTGTTTATAAAGATCATTATTAAATGTGAAATAACATTGACTGGTGATGGCAGAATTTTATTATTTTAGCTGTTGGTATGGAGATATTTATCTATGATTGTATTAGATTCTTTTTTAAGAGATTTAAGAATTTTTCTACCAGTGTATATATATATATATATATATATATATATATATATATATATATATATATATATACTCGACTCTCCCGTCGAATACGACGTATGAGAGTCAAGCAGATCAGTTCCTAGGAAACCGACAGCCCGACAACAGCACATGAGATTTGATTATAGTGGTGAATATTTCGTGCAGGACCATCCAGACATTTTGAAGGGCCGAATACAGAGACCTTGTGCACTATGTGCCACAAGGTCCCCAAACGACCCTCCGCAGGTTTTGAATTTAGAGTTGTCCTTCTCCTAGACCAGTTGGCGTCCAAGGCTATAGAACCCAGTCTTCCCTGCTATTTACTCATAACAGGAGGGAGACGAAGAGGATTCACACCTTTCCCAAGGGTATTAGCACCTAAGTGAATGTAATGGATTCGACTTGAATTCGAACTCGGCTCTCCGATTCCTCAATCCAAGCTGCTATGCATATATATATATATATATATATATATATATATATATATATATATATATATATATATATATATATATATATATATATATATATATATATATATATGATAAAAATATAGATTTAAGGTATGATATATAGTTATATTGTAGGCTATTTTTATCTCGATATCAGGGAAAGAGCGTATCTAAATATGAAAGTGGATATTGAGGTCAACACCCAACGGCGACAATCTGCTTCATACTTAAACGATTGCGTTTACGCATGAAAGACTGTCGCCGCTGGGTGTTGACCTTAAGGTCAGTTTAGATAGATAGATAGATAGATAGATAGATAGATAGATAGATAGATAGATAGATAGATCCTTCTTGAGGAAACAAAGTGACGATGATATGGCAGATAGCGAATACATCTCTTTGTCAACATAAATGAAACTGTCATGAATTCTATAATTTAACACAGAAAGTAAACTAAAATTTATCTAATATTTATGGGAATATTCTTAATTAAATGCAGCGTTGCAAACTCTTTGTTACACATTAGTTTATATATAAGATATAACATTTTTCGGTCATATCCTCCAAAATATGGCGACATTAATGACAGGTGTTCCCGTGTATAATACATTTTAGGCTTAAAAATCAGAAAACTGTGATTACACAAAAATACTAAGATGAATGTTACTACAAAACGTTTAAATAGAGGATCACTTAATCTGTTTAAGTACCACGGCATGGCTTAATGGTCAGCTTGTCTGTTTGATTGTGAATAGTGAGTTAGGAAAGTTGACATTAAATAGTCCAACACTGCTTGCCATGTGGAACTGAACAAGCGTATATTCTCTGACTTCATTTTATTCAGCATTTCTGTAAGTATTTTTAAGATGCCACACATTATTCCGTTTTGTAAATGTTCTCTGTTATTTTATATTCTACTAAAAAAAATTTAGACCATTGCTTTCTATAGAAATGGAAGTTACACAATAAGCACAACTTATAGAAACTCCTCCAAAAGATATCAAAGTGATTGTAGCGCTCAGCTTTTGGTGGCACCATAATCTTTAAAATCGGGTTAAAACCTAATTACTGCACAAAGACCCGATAATTCGTCTTTTCCAACAGATGGTGTATTAATGAATTGAATTACTCTAAAAAAAAATTCATATCAATTCTAATTCTCTCTCTCTCTATCTACACACACACACACACGCACGCACACGCGCGCGCACTCGCGTATATATCCGTGCATCGATTCCACAGGTGGTCGGAAAACCTCTAGAGATATGTTTAGCTATGCCGTCAAAGCTCTCTCATATTTGTAGGTTGCAGGATCTTACATGAATATAGCCCTCTCTATGACACCCATGAATGATCATGTTGAATGAAATTGATGGTCACACCATTTTTCAAAGTTTCTGAATGTTCCACAAACAAATTAACAACTTGACCGTGATGGTATGGTGCATTATCTTGCTGTAAATAGCCCATTGTTGTCGTGGTACATAGAGACTATGAATGGGTGTAAATGGTCACCACTCAAGAATCTATTGACAAGGGGCTTTGTTGACTACTCGGGCCCACTAGAGACAACTCCCATATCCTACAGGAGCTAAAGAACGCTGAACTGACCGCCTGGATATGTGGCTGGTATTTCCCTGAATGTGATTACGATTTTATTCGGTGTCACTTAAGAATTCTAGCTGAAATATTCAGTTACTATCAGCCAATGCGCTTACGCGGTTAGCTGCAAAGGCTTCCATCGTGTATTCTCGGTACACACGTGACATCACAGATTAAGGGATATCAAATGTCCCTCTAATTCCAGAAGTACAAGCTACGATCTGCCTGGTACCCACTATCATGATGCGTTCAAGCTTAGATCATTCACGTCGTCTTGCCATGAGCAACCAACCTGTTGTTTACGAAATAATTCAATAGATGCCAAAGCACGACTCATTATCGGTCTGGCCATTTCCATTACGTCCAGATCAGCTGGCGACACATACTCATCTTGCTCCCTCTCTTTCTCTCTCTCACTCTCTCTCTCTCTCTCTCATATATATATTTAAGTATATATATATATATATATATATATATATATATATATATATATATACTTAAAAAAAGGGTGATAAAACCTCCTCCCAAAAATGTTGATGTTTGTCATCATTTGTTCAGATTTTGGAAAGTGGGCCGTTATATTTTCAGCGCCCGCTTATATATTATACACGAAATTCAACGTTACAAATCTTTAAAACATGTTTTGAAGTGCCAAGTCCTTTATCATGTTTGAAATTAAGTTATATTCAAAATGAAAGCTACACTAAGGGAGTCTTAGGAATTTTATTTTTCTACTGCTTGAATGAACTAACAACCCGGAGAAAACTATAGGACGAATATGGCAAAACAAACATGTAGAAAATGCTGAATGCAGTCTGACAACGGAAGAAATGACCGGCACCATTGCAACAAATAGAAGTGTGATGTGCTTCAAAACATAAGTGTTTTAAGGAAGCTACTTAAGCTCGAAGAAATGCTTACATCTCGCCCAATACTACAATTGTTTACTGGCACAGATTCTGGTTGCCATTTGAGTAAAGATACAATTTAAAGGTTTTTGGTGTGGTGGAGAGCAGGTAAATAGTTCAGATGAAAAAATCAGACCTAATAAATAAAGCAAACAGTGAATATTGTTAAAATATATTATCAATAACTTTAGGTTGTATGGCGATGCTAATTGCAGGAATTGGGTGTACATCAATGTTATGGATAGTAGCGCATCTCGACGCAAAAGAAACCCGTGTTAATGGTAAAATCGAAATTTTACACCTTTTTCTTTTCGACTACTTCTCCAAATAATAAAATGTTCAGTTATTTAACTTCTACTAAATTCCACTCAAGTTTCTTTTATATCGTTTTTGTTTGTTTGTACTTTGATGGAAACAATTTCCTGTTCAAAAACGTATTGGGTAAAATGTACAAAAGTAATATTTTGAAAATCTTCCACGTGTCTAGGAAGGTTACGTTGTCTATAGTCAAAAATACATTCTTTCTCTGATATTTAAGACAGAAATCCTGATTTATCATTCGGTGTTTCTTTCCTAAACTATGGAAAGAAAATGAAAACTAAAAACTAATTCTTCCCGACTTTCAAATATTGATATTTATATTCAACCCGCTGCTGAGGTACTTACGTTGAAAATTTCTTTCTGCAATAGCGCTGGACTTCGACCTCTCCTTTAAATACAGCAGCAGCAGCAGAGGTGTAACGCATATCTACGCTCTTTTTGACCTTGAGCAAGTCTTATATACCCGAAGTCTGTAACGGTCAGTTTAATGAGCTTCCAGATAACTGTTAATGTAAATTTTATGAATCCAACTATCTACAATTAGTTCATTTGTGTGCTTAAAAAATCCACAACAGTTGGGAAATAGAAAAACAATTTTCTTTATTATTAATAGTATTGCTTTTACTACACTGAGTTCAGAAATTGACTTTAAGGCTTAGGCGAGTCCCTTGGATCCTATCGACACAACTGTCTGTCAAGGTTTTATTCTTATGAAGTTTTCTCCAATATCTCAAAAATTATTGTAACTGAAGATAATAACGATGGAAAAATGTATTCAAGATTTAATCCAAATGTATTATAATCTTATTTGTATGTGGTTCACTTATGTAGTTATAAAATCTTTAATGCCCTTAAATATATCATTATCTATTATTATTTGTACTAGATGTACGGCTCATATTAAACGGATGCAATATTGCATTTTATGAACTGGACAAATATTTTAAAAGATCTTTCTTAATTCATTTAACCGTACCTACATATATATATATATATATATATATATATATATATATATATATATATATATACATATATATATATATATATATATATATATATATATATGTATATATATATATATATATATATATACATATATATATATATATATATATATATATATATATATATACATATATATATATATATATATATATATATATATATATATATATATATATATATATATATATAGTCTTAGCAGAGGATCAGATCACCGTTACTAGCTAAAAGTTTTTATGAAGAGATATATTTTCAGTTTCTCTTATATCAAAAGATTTTTCAACATGTAGATCAAATTGTTGTATATTTATGCATAACAAAAATATCTGTTAGTTGAACAACATTATTGTATATATTTGAATGAAATTTAGGTGTGTGTGTGTGTGTGTGTGTGTGTGTGTGTCTGTGTGTGTGTCTGTGTGTGTCTGTATGTGTGTGTGTGTGTGTTGATGAAATCTAGATATATTAACTGGGATCAAAATGGTTTTACGATTTGGGAAAAATCGAATGTTGTTACCGGGTGGGTGTAGAAAAAAGAAATAATTTTGTTTCTACAAGTATTTATGAAATTTTTATTTTTATTCCAGTCGTAAGGCAAAAGGAAATTTTATTTCATTTCTCTGCTTTAATGAGCGCTCCAAAGATATGGTAGAATCCAAGTTTATATCTTATCGCTATGTTTTCATCAGCAAATATTAAAATATGAAAAATAAATTCAGTGCTTCATTCAAAGATATTAAATAACTTCATTCAACAAAAATCATCAACAATTTTTTTCTAAATCGGATTTCGAATACAAAGTAGAATTTCATCAGTGAAACTAAAATGACATTAAAGCTATGAAATATAATTAAAACTATGAAATATAACGAGCTTAATGACCGTCCTTTGCAAAAGGTTTCTGCACAATGCACTAACCATTTAGTATTATTTTTTAAAGATTAAACTTTGAATCATACATAATTATATTCGCGTCCTCGAATAAGACTCACACCATGTAATGTATTCTGAGTGTGTGTGTGTGTGCGCGCACACGCGCGCACACGCACGCACGAACGCGCGTGTGTCTTTAACCCTTTCGTGTTCACACACATTAGCACACACATATATATTCAGACATTATTTAAATGGCATTTTCTAAAGTGTTCCCAATTTCGCGTAAGAAATTCAACAATCGTGATTATATATATATATATACATATATATATATATATATATATATATATATATATATATATATATATATATATATAGAGAGAGAGAGAGAGAGAGAGAGAGAGAGAGAGAGAGGGCTTAAATATAAAACTTGTAAATTGTTTGGGGTGTTTACTGCTGTATATTTTAAGATTGCCTGATATAGCATTCATTATTACTTTTTACATCAAATTAATTAAATTGACTCTTGTTTCGTTTTAACGTCAGATTCTAATTTATAAAGCTCTCATAGCTCATTGTCTTTATTTTTATTATGCTTTGCAGTTGCATAGAATATTCATGAGAATCTATTTAAAATGAGATAAAAAAAATACAATTAAACTTCATTAATATAAAAATGCAAAATTGTTTTCAGCCAATTGTTTACGAACAACTTGAAGACAAAAACTAATCTCTGTAGATTTGAAAGGTTTCATTGAAGCAACCCCACAAAACGCAGTATTAAAATAAGAATGAATGAAGTTTGATGACAAAGTGAGCGGCTTGAAGACCGATACATTACAACAAACATATGTAGTATTGTTGATATGGGTGAAATACTGTTACTTCACAATAGAAAGCTCTTCAAGTGTTAGTAAAATTATAACAATAGGTGTTTCTTTCGCTATATTGAGAGAAAGAGAGAAGACAAAGGAAAGAACGAGAGAGAAAGAGTTGTGTGTTTGTGTTGGAATTGTTTTGCTTCTTATTCAATTAACCTCTTGTTCTTCACGTCACCGACCCTGATTACAAATGGGACGTCTCGTTGTTTAGTATAATAGATTATGTTGTGATTGCATCCGTTTGGTTGCTTTTAGAACAATCAACGAAGAGTTCGGTTATATCTCTCTAATAAGCATAGGTTCTTTTGCTACCTGCAACGGTAGAGTTGTAGTAGCAGCGGCGGTGGTACATGTGGTATATATATCATAAGCTAAAGCAGTCGTACAACTGTCATAACATGATTCGCGGTCTCACACTTATCTATTGTACTCCCACACAGCAACAAAAATACAAACAGTTCAATTTTTAAAAAATTCCTGATGGAAACTTCCAGCTACTTAAATCACACTTTCTTCCTACACGTCCATATAACCCTTTTTTTTTCTTCCCGCTTTTGCGTGCACGCGCATTGTGAGCACTGTTATCTCTCGTTGTAAATCTGCTACCGTGATATTTGCAGTACGTGTTTTCAGTCTCCTTTGCACACAATACACCACAAAAGATACGCACGTGTCCGTTCTACTACCATCACGAAGAAAAGAGTAGTAGCCACACATACGCAACAATTGAGCTTTTCCTATATTTAAAAATCTTACATTTAAAAATGGGTTGTGAGTGTAATAATTAATTTAATTTGTTCGACCTATAAACAAAGTTATTTTTTTCATGATTTAAAATATTTTTGTTTGTGTAGAAAGCATTAAAATAGAAACACGTCGTCTAAAATGGACCGTCTTTTTTCATTCTTCCAGTGTTTCTTTTCATTTTCTCATGTTCACCCCCCTCTCTCTCTTTCTCTTGATCTCTCTTTCTCTTTTTCTCTCTTTCTCTCTCTCTCTTTCGCTTTCTCTCTCTTTTTCTCTCTCTCTCTTCCCTCCGTTTTTCAGTTTTTATTAACTTTATATTTTCTCTTTCTCTCTCTCTCTCGCTTGAAATCTTTTTCATTTCTTGTTGAACATGAAAATTTTCAGCGTCTACGGACCTCCCCAACTTCTCCTTCCAAACACCAAAATATTTCACAGTAAACTGGAATTCTGGTATTAAACAAGAAGAATACAGGTGAAGAAGAATTTCCCAAATGATGTAATAACAGAGTAGCAGAACTGAGCTCGGAAACAACACAAAAAGAAACAGACGATAAAAAACGATAATAAGTTACCAAAAAGAAAGGTTGTTTTCAATCTTAGAAGCCCTTCCTTTGAAGCAACACATATTCTCCCTGGATCCATCTATTCTTTTCGATATCCTGCTAGCCTACAACCCCCTCATATTTTTACTCTAACTCACTCATCTTTCCTCTCTCTTACACGCTCATCTTTCCTCTCTCTAACACATTCATCTTTCCTCTCCCTAACTCACTCATCCCGCCAATTTTTGCTCTTTTTAAAAACTCTTGCTGCTGCTGCTGCTATTCAACTTCCATTCAGATGCAGTGCTCCATCTCTCTTTCATTTCGATCTTCCTTCCCTCTCTTCCCGCACTTTTCTCACCATCTTTCTCTATATTTAATTTTGCTCTGTTTATATTCAATTTGCTCTTTTTCGATACTACTCATACTAAACTTTGGGCGAAAAAAAATAAGCAGTCCAATAAACTATGGATGGCATTTAAAAGAAACGAGTGTGGAGAACAAATAACTAGCAAATACCACTACCCCAATTCATATCTATATATGGATTCAATCATAAAAAATATATTCAATAAGATATATATATATGTGTGTGTGTATATATATATATATATATATATATATATATATATATATATAATGTCAATGATATTCAGTAAATAAAAATTATTATTATTATTATTATTATTATTATCATCATCATTATTATTATTATTATTATTATTATTATTATTATTATTATTATTGAAGATGCGTTAGAAAGCTGGGATGTAACCCTAAAATAGCCCAATAATAAATACTTTATTTTTTTTATATATTTATCAATTACGTCCTTCCAACTTCTTTCTTTTTCTCTCGAGCCTTTCATCATTATCTTTCTTTTATCATCACCACCTTCTTCTTCTTCTTCTTCTTCTTCTTCTTCTTCTTCTTCTTCTTCTTCTTCTTCTTCTTCTCTCTCTCTCTCTCTCTCTCTCTCTCTCTCTCTCTCTCTCTCTCTCTCCATAAAACCTTTAAGTTTTATTGATTTCATCTTCAACTCTCTTTGTTATTTGTCTCTATGCATATACATATAATTTTTTCTTCATACCTTGTTTGTTGGACGCGCTCATTTATTTGTTTTAACTTTTGTTTTCATCACTATCTTTTTTCATGGTTTATATGTAAACTGTTCAGCCTTTTATTTCCACCGTTTCCTTTCCTTCTTCGTCGTTCCGTATCCATCTTTCTCTGCTCTTCACTTTCTCGCCCACCCACCAACTATTGCCGCACTTTACCAACACGACGGCCACGATCTCAGCGCTCCACTCTGCAATAAACAACTCTCCCGCTTTGTGCGATCATCTACCTCGATTTTCCAACCCTCCGCTGTACTTTACGTGATATTTTTCATGAAACGATTAAGTAAAGCGAGTAAACTTAACGAGAACTACAGAAAAGGCAGACAAAATCCTTTTTCTAAATCGGCCGTATCCATCAGATGAAGGAAGGAGAACATTTTCCCCGGCCAGTTATCAACGTTTCACGCTCATGGATATGCCGACGTATACCTGAAAGTGTTTCCAGTTTTGTGTTGGTAACCACAAACAGCAGTTTTGAGAGGAGCGCATCCACTTGCAGCTTGTGGCTCATCAACCGTGCCGGGGATGCGGTTGAGTGGGACCCTACATTTACCGTCGACAACGCCCGGTGGCGAGGTCCCTGGGCTTTGTATTGTCGCCGGCAGAGCCGTGCGCTTAGTTCGAAACATGTTCATCGGTTGGGTCACTCTGTTGCTCGTTTCACTTGCTACAATGGTGCAAAATGTCGCCGTTCCCACCGACGAGCAACGTTTGATGACGGAGTTACTTACGGACTACGATCCGGCCTCGAGGCCTGTCTACAATGCATCGCATTCCGTAGTTGTCAAATTTGGAATCACTCTTACCCAACTTTCGGATATGGTAAGTACAAAAGCGATCAATATTATCTTCGGAAAGTATATGAAAAAAAAATGGTCTAAAAAAAGTTTTATGCGTTATTGTTATTTTATTTAAACGTATCTTACAACAACCAGAACACCCAAACACATCGTGTCAGGAATTTACAATAGAAAGTAGAATATGTATGAAATGTTACTAGGTAAGTGATGAAATGTCTTGTACAGTGTTTTATTTTATTTTTTTTCTTCGGGTCTCGTTTTCTTTCTTTTTTTTCTTTTTGTTGTTTTTGTTGTTGTTTTCACGACTGCTCATAAAATTATACAAAGATTGGTTCACGCGAGGGATAAAATCTTTTAACTCTTGTTTCATCAATCTCTGTATCTATGATCGGGTGTCCAGGCAGAAGACACCGCAGACACCACCCGGAACACAGACGCACCCCTGATGAACAACGTCTGTTGAGTCGACTTTTGGCCAACTATGACACAGCCTCAAGACCCGTCTACAATGCCTCACATGCTGTCGTTGTCAAATTTGGATTCACCTTGACACAAATCGCCGACATGGTAAGGCCAATGTTGTCTTCTTTCTCTTTAATAACAATCGTTTTTTTTATCTGAAAACATGAAAGAAGAAAAATATACAAGCAAGACCAGTATATACGTATTAAAGCTACAGCTTTTTTTATGTGTATTATTGATTATGTCTATGTATATTTATACATTTATATCATTAATATTAGTAATGTACATATATGTGTGTAGATATAAATATATACATATGTGCACATAAAAATTCACAGATGCTTATATAAATAGAAATAGCAAATTAAAATTTTGAATTCATTTCTACAATAAATTTAGGAATCAAAATAATAAATAGAAACAAAATATACTTGAAATTCATTGTCTATTTAAAAGTGAATATTCTTAAATGAAAATACATGTCTAATTTCAAAGAACTATTATTTACACGTAATATATAGACATGAATATAAGAATCTGACATGTACATTCCCGTAAGTCTGCAGCCTAATAATAAAAGAAATATTTATTTTGCACAAGAATTATTTCTGAACATAATATACTTCATTGTCCAGGCACTTAAACCAACGCTTTCTATTAATCACACGAATTAAAAATTGTACAGTGAAATTTTCAGATTACAATCTAGCAAATAACTGTGTTAGGCTACGGAGTTGTTGATGCACTCTTGTATATACGGAAAATAATGCGTAAATATAAATGCGCAAACACACACTCACACACATAACTCTATCTATCTATCTATCTATCTATCTATCTATCTATCTATATATATATATATATATATATATATATATATATTTATATATATATATATATATATATATATATATATATATAGAGAGAGAGAGAGAGAGAGAGAGAGAGAAGTATAAATTATAAAGCTATATTTGTTAAGATTTTAGTGTAGCACTAGAATGCACGAGAATGTATGAAATTAATAAAACCACATTTTGATCGGAAAGATTTTGAATTATATTTTTAATGTTGCAAGCCATAACTATGCTTTGTGATTCGAATGCTGTAAAACCTCGTAATCATTTTTTTAATTTTATCTTTGGAAAGCAACTGTGTCTTCTCAAATATTCCCATAATTCTACTAAGTAATTTCTATATCAATGTGATGTACAATAATTTACACTGCATTCTTTTTGTGGCTTAACAACACAAATTCAATGAGAATGCGAAACACTTTCAATGCATATGGAAATTACAGTGTTAATTCACTTATTTATTCAGCATTGATTATGACCAATTCTGTTGTTATATTTGATCGATCACTTTTTCTCTTTGTCCGTCAATTAGTCAACATATTTGTCTTTTAGCGTACTTATTTGCCTTATTCCACAAGGATTTATTTCTATTTATATAACCCGCCTATTTCACCATTTTCATTAATCATCTATCTAGTGTATCTATCTATAGTGTGTGTGTGTGTGTTTGTGTGTTAGTGCACGTTTATCAACCTACCTATAGTCTCTTTATCATAAATATGCTTGCTTACACCCATCTGTATGTGTGAATATGTGTGTTTGGATTAATCTATTTTGACAACAGTAAGATCTTACATTTAAACAAATACTGAATAACCAACGACCTGATCATCACGCTATTTTCTTATTCTATTTTAAATTGTAATTTATTATTTTACATAAGTGCCTTTCTCTTTCTATTTATCTTTTAAAGACATTATATATTTTAAACTTAATTTCTATAAATCAATCTAATCACTTTGTAGTCTAGTTCCATCGATTTGTCTCGGGACAAGGGCTCCATATTTCGATTTGAACGAATGTCTTTTGCAGCTTTATTATCTTAATTTATGTTGCAACTTTTTAAATAGAAACTCGTGCCTTTTTCAGTTTGTCTTCATATTGTTTCCAGATGAACAAGGAGAATTCAATATGGGTCCTAGAATTCAGCTTGTTGATTTGGAATCCTTCGATTTATTTCACCCAATTTACTTCCCTTTCTCTTACTGCCGCTAATAATAATAAAAACATTTGAGAAACAGTGGATTTTTTGACTGCTTCTCATTCAAAACACATCCTTTCTTGACACAGGTGTGCATGCAACTATAATGTACTTGCAAGAGGTCAATGAAATGAACATATGGTATCATGAGGTCAATATTCCGACACGTGCATATCGTATAAACAATATCTCATTGACACATCCAAACACACACTCATACACACACACGAATATATATATATATATATATATATATATATATATATATATATATATATATATATATATATATATATATATATATAATGTGGGTGTCAGAAGCAAGGAAAGTATGGTTGAATTGGTTCATTAGATTCCCAAATTAATGTTTATCTTCTCCATGAAGGTGAAACATGAACAAATTTTGTTCACACTACCAAAAGAGTTAGCATTTATACTAAATTATTTTCATGCCTTATAACTCTTAGGCTAACTACTAAAATAGAATTGGTTAGTTAAATTTTAGTTTTTCTTTTAATTTTACAAAGAGGATTAAGAAAACAAAGTTTTGTAAGCCAATCTGAATCTGATGGCAACTTTAATCTCACTTGATTCACTGAGCTTCTATTTCTACGTGAAATAATTATAACTTAAAAAGATTTTTAGTTGAAAAAAGAAGAAACATTCAAAAACTATTTGGTTAATGGCATGAATAATATAATATGAAAAATCAGTGAAAATCTGTCTCTGAGTTATTCTTTATAATTAGGCAAGAAACAACAATATTTTTTTACCCAGAATTGAAAATGTCAATAAATTTGTCTCCAATCATGAAGTTATACTAGACATTATGTATTGAAAATTTTATTTCAGTGAATATGACAATGATCGCAAACTGGTTAATGATTGACTTCCTACTCATCTGTTGATGGGTAAATGTTCTACGCCTCAAATTACAAAAAATGTTATTGCATTTAAGTGGTTTTTACAAAATCTTGACATCAATTATTTTAAAAAAGCAGTAGAATTATTTATTCTATAATTCTTTTTCAATCTTTTATCCTGCTTGATGTGAAATTTCACGTCATAAGTAATGTAAAAGGGACAAACATAAAATTGGGTCAGTGAATAAGAAACATAGCATTGGCCGTCAAAATTAAAGACACGCCTCATGAGTGGAATGGTCGATACATTGAAGGATACGTTTAGCATGAATGATAGAGATTCTAAATACGAAATGGGATAGCCTGACTCTAAGTTCGAAATATCGACCCGCATATAAATTGAATAATGTGTATATTTGAACAACATAGAAACAATCAAATTACGGGAAATAATATGATATGCTTGGTTAATTGCTGATCTGTGAAAAGCCATGTTTTTTTTCTTCTGACATTGCCGCAAGACACAATAACTGATGCATGTTAAGCTAAACTAACCAAACACGATGCTACTTAATTTCGATGATAAGACGAGAAACACCACAGGGCACTGTAAGCCCTTAAAAATACACTTAGTTATGACTACTTTATTATAGACAAGTTATGGTTGTTCTTTAACTCATTAGTTTATAGAATAAATAATCTGCATATTCGAGTCTTACAGCGGATATCACGGCTCTACATTTGTTTTCACAGCTATCGATATACATGTAAAATGTATGTAAGGAATATATATAAAGGAGTAATTCAAAGGCAGATCACGAGGGAAAAGAAAGAACTAAAGAACTTAAGTGTAAATATTTCATAATATTCATTCAAAGTTGTAAATCCTTTAAAACCTCCTGAATCAATGATCAACTGTGTCAAACTAAACAAGCCAGAAGCGACAAAAAAGGAGACTTTTTCAATACTGAAATTTGCTTTTAACAGTCTGCAATCAGAGCTGAAAGAATGTTTTCTTTTAACTTTCTTTTCAAATCTTCTCACATTATTCAGTCCGCGAAAAGTAAAGAAAGATAATGCATGACAAAATGATAAAAAAAACTTTCATAATATAAATAATTCATATTTATGTTGGGTCTATGAATCTTTGGGAGAGATTGATGAGTTTTACTGATCACAGCTAGTGAGTTCGATCCTTATCAAAGTTTAGATGTAGCCTGGTATTGTTAGAATTATGTTTCAAGTAAAACGCCAAGTATTGTAAAAATTGTGCTTAAGTGGAAAATATGGTTTCATTTTATTAACAAAGAAAGAATCAGTTATTTGGTATATGTGTCTGTGTCTTTCTATGCTTGTACCTTTTTTGAATCAAGTGACCTCTTAGCTGTTGCAATTACTCCTCCATACTGTCGTTTGCCACGTGATTATTTCAGAGTCCTACAGCAAATATCAAGATGTTTTTTTCAATATTATCTTGCTATCATTGAAATTAAATGTGTACGCTATTAAAAATCTAAATAAACTAAAAAGAACTCTGAAGATGAATGACTTTAAAAAGGGTGGACAAATTCATATAGTTCTGATAAATTGAGGGTCTTTTTCTGTGGGGCATTTCGTTAGAGAAACATTTGTTTTATTATACTTATGTATATAATCTGTTGTCACATGTGATGTATTGTAAACATTATAAACTGTTCGAATATTAATACGCCGATTTGAATAAAGATGAATATGAAAAACATTTTTTATAATTTTGAAAATAAAAACTAGATCATTAAAAGACCTTTTTTCAAGTTTGTCTTCATGTTTAAACTTGAGATTATATTCGTCAGAATAAATGATTAAATTCCTTTATTAATGTGGAATGGTAAAGGAGTCGCAAAATTTAGAATTCAAATTTAGTATGAAACGAATCATTAATGGTATTAGAAGTTTTCTCGGTGTATAGAAAATGCAATTAGAAATTAACAGAAAAACCTGCTTAATAGAAATATAGACTTTGATGTTATTCAAAAATCCTTGCATAATAATGAAGTGGGGAAAATATTCTAACATTCTAAATTTACAACTATTTCATTCACATCACGAAACTTTTAGTTTATGGAACTCAGACGACATAAAATTGATGTTTTACACCTTTAGTCGGTTTATAAAAATTATAAATTTAGCTGGGATAATATTTTGAAGGGTGTTTAAGAATTTATTATAGAATTCAAAAATTCATTTTTCAAAAATTAAAAGTATTAAAACCTACTGCAATAAATGTTTTGTAAATTTAGATTATTTATTGTAGGCGACTGGATATGTTATTTCGTGGCACAAATATAATTACTATATCAATCAAAAACGTTTTCAATGCAATGTTATAAATGCACAGACACTAATTGAAGCAAGAATATGTTGGAATAAATAATCAAGAAAGTATGACTGTTAGTAAATTCGTTGTGGATTCCGGGGAGGGAATCCTGCCCAAATAAATAAACAACGCCAGTAATTGAAATAGGAAAATAAGTGTATTGAACGTAAGAATACAAACTTGAAATGAAGAATACGGGTTAGTAGAAAGTATATGTACAAGTCTCTGTAAGTGAAGCCGTAATTATCCCTCTCTCGGTGGACTCTACGTATCTCAAACTTATCTCAACGTATCTCTTTGTGAACACCCGGTTTACTCACACGTATGTCCACTCTGTCAGATTAAGTATACTTTAGACGAGTCCATCTTGTGTAAAAGGGGGAGAGCCCCACAACACCCCCTCCCTAGCTTCTTTTTTTGGGGGGGGATTTTAATATTTTTCCGCTTATGGTCTATTATTAACGGTTCTGTGAATTTTCTTTTCCTGCTTGTTCTTCTAATCTCGGTGGCTACTTGTGGTCTTTGAATTTCAGATGCTTCAAAAATCGCCTACATTGAGTCTTCATTTTCCGAAGGTGACGAGCTTGGCTCCTCTACCCGTCTTTTTTGTATCTGATTGATATGTCTCCTCAGTGAATTTTTCGCCTTGAATCGTGTACAGAACATTCCCCAGTCTGCTTATTATCGTACCTGGTTCCCAGTATGCCATATTATTTTAAACATTCTGAAATAGACCCGTTCGCCTGGTTTGAAAGATCTTATAGGCACTATCGGTGTATGCCGGTTTTTACTTTGCTGGGTAATAATTTATCAAAAACAGACCATATTTTGCGGGCAAACAACACTTCAACTGGCGAGAGGCCAGATGGTGTGTTTCCGTTCGGGGTGATTCTGTAGACTTGTAGGAACTGTTGTATGGCTCTTTCTGTTGGTACGTCCGCTGCTTTTTTCAAGGCTCTCTTAAGCGTGTCCACAAACCTTTCGGCTTGCCAGTTAGATCGTGGATGGTATGGTGCTATTTTAATATGTTTGAATTGATAAGTCGCACAGAATTCTTGAAAGTCGCTCAAGGTGAATTGGGTACCATTATCCGTTACAAGGCAAACCACGCCGAATCTTGCGAATAACTCGTGTAGACAATTAATAGTGTTTTCCGTCGTAGGATTTTTGTGTCTGAAAACTTCTGGCCACTTGCGAAAACTATCTACCGTTATCAAGTAGTAATATCCATCTATGGGTCCTGCATAGTCCGCATGGATTCTAGACCAAGGTCTGTCCACCTTAGGCCATTGTTTTTTTGTATAATAGGTGGTGCCTTTTCTTTCGCAGCACAGCCTCTACATTTTTCTACCATTTGAGTAATGTCGTTATCCATATTAGTACACGAAACTTCTCATTAACGCTTTCATCCGATTTTTCCTGGGTGTCCTAGATGAAAGTCCTTCAGAATTCGTCTTTGTAAAGATTTGGGTATGACCACTCTTTCATTATAAAGTAATACGTGATCACAAATTGAAAAACTGTCCGCTAGATTTCTTTCTTTTTCTTCTATTTTTCTCTTTGTACTTCGTATGAATTCATCCATTTCAGCTTCTCTTCTGATTTCTAACAAGGTCACTGGTAATTACCTTACTGTATTGTTTAGCACTTTACTAATTTCGTCTTCGTCTCGCAAAGGCGCTATTACAGAGTCTTCCAGAGGTTCGCATTTCGCAGGTACCAATCTAGATAATCCATCCGCATAACCAATTTTCTTTGACGGTAGAAACTCTAGTTTGAAATTATAATTCAATAACTGTCTGTGTAAATTGGTAGTCCTTTTTTCGATCCGAATATAGTGAGAAGAGGTTTATGGTCAGTTTGAAGAGTAAACTCTCTTCCATATATGTATCTGTGGAAGCGAGTTATGGCGAATATTATGCCTAACGCTTCCTTCTCAATTTGCGAATTTATTCCTCTCTGCTGGTAACAACGATCTAGATGCGTGAGCTATAGGTTTCCTTGTGCCATCCTGCATCTTGTTAATATACAAGCTCCCACTCCGTGCGAGCTTGCGTCACTAGCAATGATAATTTCCAGTTTGGGATCAAAATGCGTCAGCATTTTGATCCCAAATGGAAATTATCATTGCTAGTGACGCAAGCTCAGACGTTAATTTCTTTATGATCTCCTTAAAGGCTTTCTGAGAATCTTCCGTCCAGTTCCATTTGTTCTCTTATTTCAATAATTCATTGAGGGGAGCTCTCAATTTGTGCATGTTTTCAATGAATTCACCGTAATAGTTCGCCAGACCAAGAAAGCTTTGCAACTCTGCGACATTTTTCGGCTCAGGCATATTTTTTTTATTGCAGATGTCCTATCTGGATCTGGTTTTCTGCCACTTTCATTGATTATATGGCCTAAATACTTGATTTCTTTTAGAAAAAAATCGCATTTTTTCTCCTTGACTTTAAAACCAAAATCCTGAATTCTTTTAAAGACTTCTTTAATATGTGTTGCGTGTTCTTCTACATTATCGATTTTGATCGAAATGTCGTCTAAGTAAGTAGTAGCAAAGTTCTGTCCCATGAGCATGGTGTCCATAGTCTGTTGGAAGATTGACGGTGCTACTTTTATCCCAAATGGCAATCTGTTAAAAATGTAAAGTCCTTTGTGAGTATTGATACAAAAAATCTTTGTACTTTCTTCTTCTACTGGAATCTGAAGATAAGCTTCACTTAGATCAATCTTAGAAAATACCTTACCACCGTTAAGCTTGGTAAATATTTCCTCCGGGCTTGGCAATGGGTAGTGATAATCCTTAATAGCTTTGTTTAAGCCAGTCGAGAAATCTGCGCAAACACGGGTTTCTCCGGATTTTTTCTTTACGTAGACCACTGGTGCCGCCCATTCACTGAATTCGATTTGTGAAAGGATTCCAGTTTGTACCAATCTATCTAACTCCTTGTCAATTTTTTCTATGGTTGCGAAAGGCACGTTTCGCTTTTTCTTGAATACTGGCTGAACATTTTCCTTTAGTTCAATTTTAGCTGCAAACTTATTACATCGTCCCAAACCGCTCGAAAATACTTTGGGGAATTGACTGTGCAGTTCTTCTTTTAATTTTGTAGCTTCTGACGGCTCGCACTCTATTTTATTACAAAATGAGCTAATAGTTAAATCCCATACGTCAAATTCTTGCATCCAATCTGTGCCCACCAAATTTTCTGTGTCTTTCATTACAAATATCTTCAATTCTTTCGTTTTTCCATGGAATTTTACGTTTAGAATTACTTCTCCTTCAAATTTGTTACGCTTCCCTGTAACAGACTTAGCGATTTTCTGTGTGTGCATCATGGAGGTCTATTTAACTTCCTCCGTGTTTGTAGATTAATTATAGTTAGATCTGAACCAGAGTCTAACTGTAATTTTACCTTTTTATTTAAAATCTCGAGTTCCACGTATTTTCTTGTGTTTAGTTTGTCTTTGTAGTCCATTCTAGTAGTTCTTACCCTACTAGTGTATCTTTTGTTTTTGCATTAAGATGCCTTATGTTCCATTTTTCCACAAGCTAAACAGTTCTTGTATTTGAATCGACAGTCTTTATTCCAGTGTAATCAACCACATCTGTAACATGCAGATGGGGGGGGGGGAATATTTGCTTTGATTTCTGTCATTAATCGCCTTATACCTTGTAATTTTTCCTTTATCATGCAATTTTTGTTTTTCTTCCAGGGGGGGGGATCGTACACTTTTGTTCAACTTACGTATATGTGCTACTCCTGACTCCTCGATATCCTTCGAGTCTTTCTTTATACTTAGGCATTTTTGGCAGTGTTCTGATAATTTTTGTAGTGTTAATCCAGGCTCATTTTGCAGTTTTGAAAGCATTCTTTTGCGCATTTCACTATCTTTAGCTGACACGAATCCTTGTACAAAAATAAGTACTTGAAATTGTTCGGAGTTAATTCTGCCAACTTGAAGTCGTCGCAATGTTTGTTCACGATTGTGGCGAACGGGGAATAGTCCTGATTTTCGTCCTTTACGAGGTTAAGACATTTCCACCTTTTGTGAAATAGTGACGTCTTTGGACTAAAAAGCTCTGTAAGGCATGTAACTGCTTCGTCAAACGTTAGCTCATTTGTCTTTTATGGCAAGATGTAATCCACAAATTTTGTGTATTCTTATGTTCCTAAGTTTCTGAGTAACAGACGTAGTTTCTTTGTTTCTGTCCAGTTTTGACAATCGATGTTGTAGATATCTTCATAACGTCTGAAATAATCCCCGAAATTTTTATCCTCTTCTAGGGAGTAATTGAAAGTTTCTATCGTATTCCACACTGCGTCTTGGGAAAAAGTCGCCTCTTTTTCGATATTTTGTTGTTTGTTACTTGCTACATTTAATATTAGTTCCTGGAGTTGCATTTGTCTTTCTTCATTTTGCATTTGTCTTTCTTGATTTTCCTTCTGCGTTTGTAGTAATCGCTTAGTAATTTGCCACTTCTCTTCCATTCTTTCTTGGAATTATAATTGCTGTTCATTTTGTCTTTTTTGTAGTTGTAATTGCTGTTCATTTTGGTATTTTGCAAGTTCGGCTAAAATACTTTTAAAATCCCCCATGATAAAAGTCTTACGAAAAACTCGATTTTCCGTATTTTAATCCTCGTAAATCTTTGTCGCCAAGTTGTTGTGGATACTGGCAAAAAAACGGCAATTTTTCTTTTGAGTCTCCGAGAAGTGCAAATTCTTGTCGCCCAAGCTGTTGTGGTGAGAAGAGAAATTTTTTTTCTTTCCGTGTAGGTCCCAATTTCTCGTCACCAAGTTGTTATGGTCGGCAAGGGAGAATTTTTCTTTTTTTCTTTTTCCTTTTCCGTATGAGTTCGAATTTCTCGTTGCCAAGTTGTTGTGGACAACGAGGGAGAATTTTGTTTCGTTTTCCTTCCGTGTGAGTTCGGCTTCCTCGTCGCCAAGTTGTTGTGGATTCCGGGATGAAATCCGGTATCAAATAATAACAAACGCCAAGAATGAATATAGGAAATAAATATATTAATGTAATAATACAAACTGGTAATACAGGTTAGTAGTTCCAGGAATGCGGGGTTAGTAGAAAAATATATATACAGTCTTTGATATCGATATATCGCGGTATGACTTCTTACTGAGTCTAAGTGTTCGTTACTGTGACTCTTGCCGCTACGTTATTCTACCGACCGACTCTACGTTCCACTACTACTCTTCTATTACTACCGACTGTCCGGGTATTCACTGGTAGTAGTATATGTATACCTTGGGTGAGTCCATTTGTGTAAAAAGTGGAGACTCCTTAACACATAAATAAGCATAAAGAGCACCAAAGTAAAACAATGCCTCAAGACACGAAAACGTTGTTTACAAAAGAAAATAACAATATTCTACTTTACATAAATAAGCAGAAATTGAACAAGAGTAAAACAATGCTTCAAAACATGTGACATTTGTCTAGAAGAGAAAATAACAATAATCCACTTTAGATAAATAAGCATGATGAGCAAAAAAGTAAAACAATGCCTCAAAACATATAACATTTGCTTGGAAAAGAAAGTAGCAGTAATCCACTAAACATAAATAAGCATAAAGAGCACCAAAATAGACCAATTCCTCAAAACATGTAACTTTTGCCTAGAAGAGAAAATAGCAATAATCCACAACAATGCCTCAAAACTTGTAACCTTTGCCTAGAAAAGAAAATAACAATAACCACTTTACATAAATAAGCATAAAAAGCAACACAGTAAAACAATGCCTCAAAACTTGTAACCTTTGCCTAGAAGAGAAAATAGCAACAATCCGCATTATATAAATAAGCATAGAGCACCAAAGTAAAACAATAACTCAGAATATGTAACCATTGCCTAGAAATAGAAATAATCACGTTTACATAAATAAGCATATAGTGCACCAAAGTGAAACTATTCCTCAAGACATGAAACCTTTGCCTAGAAGAGAAAATAATATAGCAATAATTTAATTTACATAAATAAGCAGAAATTACACCAAAGTGAAACAATGCCTCAAAATATGTAACTTTCACCTAGAAGAGAAAATAGCAATAATCCACATTACTTAAATAAGCATAAATATCACCAAAGAAAAACTATGCCCCAAAACATGTAACCTTCGCCTAGAAGAGAAAATAGCAATAATACACTTTACATAAATAAACATAAAGTAAAACAATGCATCAAAACCTTAGAGTCTTTTTTATGCTCAAGCATTTTGGCAGTCTTCTGACAATTTTTGTAGCGTTAATCCAGGCTCGTTTTGAAGCTTCGAGAGCATTCTTTTGCGCATTTCACTGTCCTTGGCTGAGACTAATCCCTGTACGAAAATCAGACTTAAAATTGTCCGGAGTCAATTCTGCCAACTTAAAGTCATCGCAATGTTTGTTCACGATTGCGGTGAACGTGGAGTAGTCCTCATTTTCGCTTTTTACGAGGTTGAGACATTTCCACCTTTTGTGAAAAAGTGAAGTCTTTGGACTGAAGAGCTCCGTAAGGCATTTAACTGCCTCGTCAAACGTCAAATCGTTTGTCTTTTTCGGTAGAATATAGTCCACAAATTTTGTGTACCCCTCTGTTCCCAATTTCCTGAGTAAAAAACGTAGCTTCTTAGCTTCCGCCCAATTTTGGCAATCAATATTGAAAATGTCTTCATGACGTCTGTAATAGTCCTCGAAATTTTTATCATCTTCTAGAGAGTATTTAAATGTTTCTATTGTGTTTCAAACTGCGTCTTGAGAAAAAGTCGCCTCTTTTTCGATATTCTTTTGTTGTGTGTTACCCGTTACTTTTAATATTAATTCCTGGAGTTGCATTTGTCTTTCTTGATTTTCCTTCTGAAATTCGAGCTGTTCATTTTGGTATTTTACAAGTTCTACCAAAATACTTTTAAAATCTTCCATGATAAGAGTCTTACGAAAACCTCGATTTTCCGTATTTTGAGGAAGTACCTTTTAATAACGGTGGTCACGCAAAATCCTCGCAGATCCTCGTAAATCTTTGTCGCCCAGACGTTGTGGACGCTAGCAATGGCAATTTTTTTCCTGAGTCTCCGAGAAATGAAAATCCTCGTCGCCAAGTTGTTGTGGTGACGAGAGAGAAATTCTTTTTTCGTGTGGGTCCGAAATCCTCGTCGCCAAGTTGTTGTGGTGACGAGAGAATTTTTTTCTTTCTTTCTTTCCGTGTGGGTCCGAAGTCCTCGTCGCCAAGTTGTTGTGGATTCCGGGGAGGGAATCCTGCCCAAATAAATAAACAACGCCAGTAATTGAAATAGGAAAATAAGCGTATTGAACGTAAGAATACAAACTTGAAATGAAGATTAGTAGTCCGGGAATACGGGTTAGTAGAAAGTATATGTACAAGTCTCTGTAAGTGAAGCTGTAATTATCTCTCTCTCTCTGTGGACTCTACGTATCTCAACCTTATCTCAACGTATCTCTTTGTGAACACCCTGTGTACTCAACGTATCTCCACTCTGTCAGAATAAGTATACTTTAGACGAGTCCATCTTGTGTAAAAGGGAGAGAGCCCCACAACAAAATTAAACTTATCTTGTTTTATTTTTCAACTTTAAGATGAAAGTTATTGGACTTCTGTAATTTAACTGTTACATTCCATTTTAGCGTTCAAGTTGAATATGATAGACTCCCATTCAAATTTCTGAGAGATCATCTTTACATCTGCTGTTTTTGCTTGTGATTATTTTCGTGTTTTCTATTATATTGGATTATTATTGAGTAAATTCTATCTTCCAAAATATTTGAAATTAAGTAAATCTTTTCACAAGTTAATTTTAAAGTTAATTTTACTGTTTTTGAAAAATATTCAGGACATTTCTATTTATGTTATTTAAATGGTAAATGCCGGAATTCGAGAAATAACTTATCAGTTTTATCAGATTAATCACTGCATAGTGAATTAATTTTACTTCCAAAGTTTCTAACAGCAAATTGGCACGAAAAAACAAAACACAATAGAAGAAATAAAAACGTAGCATCATATTCTTAAGAACTTAAGTTTCAAGGAAATTCAATCAAACCCGAATTAACACAGAAAATCGTAATGATGAGCAAAAGTATTTATAAAAAGTCACTAAAAGTTAAAACAAATTACACTGGCATTATCTCTTGTAATTTTAGTAACTATTTTCTGTTACTTTTATACACAAACTTGTTTGTGTTGTCTCAACTGGTATTCAAAGTTTTATATTGAGCTTATGGCACATTGTCAATTAAATAATAAAATGTATCGATAATGTTAAAAATGTAGCAATTTATTGCAGAATGCCGAAGTTAGTTCTTTTAATTAATTTGATGAATAATATAAGCTAAACATTCCCGTATATAAGCTAAACATTCCCGTATATAAGCTAAATATTCCCGTATATTTTAGATAAATCTTATTCCTTCCTCCGTCCCATGGGAAGTAAAAATCATAAATATTTAAATTAAAAACTCAACACCCTGTGGCAGCGCAGATAGTTAAAAAAACTAATTTCACAAGTCAATTTGAAAGGGCAGTGGCCCTGGAAAGGGCCGTTGTTGCATTTTCAATCTTGTTTCAGCCTCATGCGCAGCAGCAGTTGAAGAGGCGTTTCTCCTCAGCCGTTGGGTGCTTTGATCACCATTTTCAGCAGAAGAGTTCAGTTATGCTCTTCTGGAAAGCCGATGTCTACGTTGATCTTCAAACTCAATGGCTCTGATTGAAGCATTCCGAGGGGCATTTTGAGACAGGCAAACTGAACGTTCTAAAGACGATTCGTTATCTCTTCTTCGCATGGTGGACCCGGGGGCAGCGGTTTTGCAACCGAAGCAAGTTATTTTCTTTGATGGCATGTCTTAGACAAGTAGGAATTGTCAAATGGAATACGTGAGCAAATGCCAAAAGAGAACGCTGTAAAGCTACAGGGTCACTAAGCTCGAATAACTTGTAAAAGGCTGTAAACATAAATGTTTAGTAATAAGAAAGCAAGCTTATTACTATGGTGAATGCAATGCAAAAACCTGGCAGAACAATAAAAAAAATTAAATTAGGAACGGCTATAAACGACAATGAAAGCAACGCCTTAAAACTGTAGGCTTTATGCAATGGAAAAGCTAACCTCACTTGAGAGAGATTGAATGGTGGGTCAAGAGAAGGGGAATTTGTAATTTGGAATCAAAACCGTCACTGAAGAATTATTTATCAAACAAAAAAATGCAATGAACCCTATTTAAGAGTATAAATTTCAATATATATATATATATATATATATATATATATATATATATATATATATATATATATATATATATATATATATATATATATATATTGAAATTTATACTCCTAAATAGGGTTTATTGTATGAGGATATACACGCGTGTGTACACACCAATTCAGGCAGACATCCATGCACCACACATACACAAATGCATATATATATATATATATATATATATATGTGTGTGTGTGTGTGTGTGTGTGTGTGTGCGCGTATGTATGTATGCATGTATGTGTTTGTGTTTGTGTGTGTGTGTGTGTGCGTGTACACGAAGGTTGCTAAAATGTTCTTGGGACAACAAAGAGGCTATTTAAAAATTTGACAATCTAATGTTTGGGCATTTGATTTTTGGAAATGGTCAGTATACAATAGCTAGCCCACATTCCTTTGTATATAAAAGAAGGAAGTGTTGAATTTTCATGTCATTATGCAATGAGCAAACATAATGCCTATGTAAATCTGCCTACTTTGAATAAGATGAGAATAAAAGATAACTAGAACTAAATTAACTAAAAGAAGAGGATATTTGATGCAATATCAATTATATCATATGTAACCGACTGAAAAAATTCACATCCTATCGATTTATATATATATATATATATATATATATATATATATATAAGAGATTGAAAATTCCGTTTTGTTTAAAGTTGATATTATTTTACTGATCGTGTTTATTTATAGGGTCAAGATGATCGAATAGGCAGTAATACGTTTATCTATTCTCATAACAGAGAATATATTCAATATACTGCACAGAACGTATATGCGTAGGAGCAATAATTTGTCTTTTTCTCTATTCATCTTTACATTGGAATTCAGGAAATAGAGTGTTACATTTCTCGTCCGTGTGACTTCGTACCAGATAATGTTATTGAATTGTACTGTCTGCAATCCTACAGCCGATGGAAATAGATAGGCTGCCCAGTCTATGCCTTTGTGCATTCTGCGTGTCACGAACGAAAAATCTATCTTATTTTGATTCGATAAGAAAGCACAACTTGTGCTCGTTTCGGCCTGCTGTATACATGGTTAAATATGTTTGTAATACAATCTTTCATACCCATTAAATTCATTCACACTTTAACCAAACTATTTAAAGCTTAAACCAGGATCTCACCACGTAGACTTATGTATTTTGTATCAATGCAAACAGATTTTATCTTAACAGATTCTTCATAACCATACTATCAGCCATCTCTTCTTGCGTGGGCAGAAAACATCATCTCTAAAATGAAATAGTTCATTAACAAGATGGCTAATGCTTCAAACTGTGCATTTACACTATTCCATTTGGATTCTACATTGTATTTCTCCTTAGAGCAAATTTATAAAACATCCAATTTCCTTGTGCAACACAAATCATATGCTTCCGTGTGCAATAATCGTCTTGATCTAATCCCAAATACATTTTTTTAATTTAGTAAAGAAACATTTTATTTATACACACAATGAATTATTTGAAATAATTCATGAAAAACCTTCGACATTTCCTCGGTGGAAATCATGATATCTTACATTTGGATAATATTATTAAAACTATTCAACGGAATCTGCTGCTACAGTTTAAACATTAATATTATAACTGCCACATATATCAAGCAAATCAACTGACGTAGTAAGTGCGTAGCGTAATGATGGAAAATCTTTCTTTTATTCAACCGAAATATAATAACTGGGTTAAGCAACGGATTAGAGTGACATATTCTCAAATATTCTAAAGATGTTTCTTTCTGAGCACTTTCGAATAATTACACATTTCAGTGACATCAATCAAAAGTAATTTTAGATATGGTATTGGGTGAATGACCCCTAGATACCTGGTTCTATATCTATTACAGAATCAATAATATTCTTTATTTAAGTGAAAGCTGAGATTTTTAAACTGAAACAAAACAAAATGTCCTTGTTTTATATAATTCAAAATATGAACGCTGTTGAATCATAAGACGCTTTCTGATTTGTCTTCATCGCCCTGTGTAGAAACATTGTATTCGCAATAAGGTCAATTTCATAAGATTTCATTAACAGAGAGCTATATGCTTCAAAACCTGCAACATTTCCGCCAAATTCGTCAGTTTTGCTGTCCTCTTATTTATTGTGTTGTAACAGAAATGACAATTGTTTTATTTATACTATCTAACAAATAAACCAATATACAGTTCATTGTAGATCAACTAAACACATATTTACTAAATGATCCCATAACTGTTTCTAATTAATTCTAGACAAACAGCAAACAAATATTCTACAAAAAGTTTAAGTAAAGATAATAAAATGTTTTTCTGCTTTTTTCTTTATATTCTTATAATTGACAGTATAAGTCATTGATTCATATAGTACATCACCTAAAGGAGAGATATTTTTAATGTCAGACTTGTTGACTTTCAAAAGATTCTAAATGTAGCACAATGATACAATTAAGATTCAAGGTCTTCAAATACTGTAATGTATTAATCGAAAGCTGTCACTCAATGTACAGAGTATGAGGGGTATTTCTTTGTATACATTATGGGATATTTCCATGCTGCACTATCCTAACATCACTTAAACATGTGAGGAGTGTCTGTTGAACAGTAATAAAAATTTACTGTAATCAAGAGATGCTCACATGCCAAGGAAGGAACCTATTTTCTGCAGTTTTTCAATTACGAATATTCATTCGACTAGTTTCTTCGAGAAGAGAACTATTTTTCTGACATGGATATTAGTTACCTTGTGAATGTGTGGTAATTAATCTGCTCGACTCGGAATGTCAATTTCTCTGAACTGCTAAATCTTGCTTAAATTTTCTGCCACTGAGTAAATTTTATGGAATTCTAGCAACGGAGATTAGCACAATTTAATGCAATGATCCTAATCCCCTATTCGTCATTGAACCTAGACACTTTACATCTCGCCATCTTGCTAGTGATTCATGATCGATAACAAAAGTGAAAGTAAAAACTTGTGATTTTCCTTTCGTTTTCTTTTTCTTTTTTCAACGATATGAAAAAAAACAATTGTTTTTCAGTTTTAAACAATTCTTGTACGTATTTTTATTTTATGATGAATTTATTTTTGACATTTTTAGAATAGATTTATAATTTCTTCCCTTGACCTCGTGTTGAATATAAATGCAAGAATTGCACGGAAGTCAATTCGAATGAATTGACTTTATATAATAATAGAATAATAAAATAATAGAAAAGGCAAATTCTATTTTTTGTAGTGATTAATGAGTAAGAATCAAAGTCTGAATACAAAATTACAATCTAACTACAATAGAAATGCAGTTTTTTATTCATCTAACATACAAGCACACTAATATATTTATGTTTGTGGTAATCATTGTACACGTTTATAATAAACAGGATTATTTTTGATTCAGTGCATTCATTAGTTTTAAAGTTTGTACTCGAGACGTAGATCAAGTCAAATATATTATCCCAATTCATTGTTTATTTTTTTTCAACTGAACAAATAACATCTTACGTTCATTTTGTTCTTGTGAAAACGAACGTTTTCAATGTAAGCAGCCGAATTTTATTTTAATTCTTAAATTCTGTAATGTTTTTAACAAATTTTTCTCTTGTCTGTACCACAAACTTCGAGTAGATTAAAACAGTTTGGGGGTTTGGTTTGAGTTTGGTTCAAATGTGATTCTTAATCAAAACACTGAAAACTGGTATTGAAGATTCATGAATTAACCATTGAATTTAGCAATGACTACAAAAAATATCCAAAGTTTCCAAAATATAAAAAAAAGAAAACATTATAAAAGTATTCACTCGATGAAAAAAATATCTGGTTTTTCACCATTATTATAACAGGCTGAGAACGAGATGAATTAGTGTTAGTCGTTAAATGTATTTCACTAATTCACAGGAATAATTATGTCAGCTTCAGGTTTATTATTTTTTGGTCGACTTCTTGTGTATAACTTATATTTTAAAACCAAACAGAATCTTGCTTACTTCTTATAAGAAACACTTTTCAATAAATAAACCTCACCTTTTCCCGATTTATTGTTAAACAATAATTTCTCATATATATATATATATATATATATATATATATATATATATATATATATATATATATATATATATATATATATATAATGGGTTTATAGTTTTTTAACCGCACTTATCAGTTAATTTGGATACCTTTCAATCATAATAGCCAAAAGGCTACTATAATTTCAGGGATTTCATATTTACATGCCGACCTTGTCCCTTTCAGAAAGTACATAACATCACACTAAGAGTTTGACATGGCCTTTACGATAGATATTATAGTGGACTGTTAAGGCGTAGTTGTCTATTCTGTGGAGTAATTATTATTGGCATACGTTTAGTTTAGGAAAAGATATATTGATTCCTTCCAGTGATCGCAAGAAATCTGAGAACTACAACTGTTGTTAATATTAATTTAGCCTTTCTAGAAATTTCTTGATTCCTTACTTTTTGAAACAAGTGATGTAAATTATTATAATTCTGATGACACATTTATAATCATAAAGCATATTACTAAGGCACTTAAGTGGCTTAAGAAATACTTGATGCAAGTGACATCTTCCTCGATAAATCACAATGTAATGCACACTAATTTAAAGACGAAATGAAAATAAGACAAATCCTTCGAGAAATTATTTTCCCAAGAAAATAGGAAAAAGCATGTCAAGTATTTAATGCCTTACTATAAATAAATATAAAAATATATATAAATATAAAAATATATATATTTATTTCATGGACGATCCTGCATTGTATCAGGTCATCCCATAAGTTCTGTCCGAATTTTGAATAAAGAAAACAAGTGACCAAATATTACATTTAATTACAGATTCAATCAACAATGTATTTTCCCTGATTATCTATGACATCCTTCCATCTATTAACAAGCTTACTAATTCCATTACTGTAAAATTCTTTTGGCTTTGATTCGAAGAACTCACAAATGTCAGTTTTAACCTCTTCCTGTGTTACAAAAGCTGTTACTTCCAAATGATTCTGTAAGCTAGGAAACAAATGGTAGTCTGAAGGAGCAAGGTCGGGAGAATAAGGTGGATGAGGAATTTTCTCCCAACCAAGTTCTTCGATCTTTTGTGACGTGATTCTTGCTGTGTGTGGTCGCGCATTGTCCTGATGAAACATCACCCGTTTTCGATTCACTAGAGCAGGTCTTTTTTTCCTCAAAGCTTGGTTCAAACGCTCTAATTGCTGACAGTATATTTGAGCATTAATTGTTGCATTAGGTGGTAAGAATTCAAAGTTGATTATTCCTTGGCAATCCCACCAGATTGAAAGAAGAACCTTTTGCCCGTGAAGTTCCCTTCTCGGCTATGGCTGGGGTTCTTCCCCTTTACCAAGCCACTGTCTACGACGCTTAACATTTCGATAAAAGATCCATTTTTCGTCGCCAGTCACAAGTCTATCCAAAAAAGGTTAAACAAGTTGGCGAGAATGGAGAGAAGAGCAGATGTCAACTCGTGATTTGAGGTTGTTTTCAGACGATTCATGAGGCACCCATTTTCCAAGTTTAGGAACTTTTCCAAGTTGTTGAAGATGACGATGAACAGTTGTATGGTTTGAACTGAGAACCACTGCCAATTCCTCAACTGATAAAGCAGGATTTTCTTCAAGGGCTGCTTCAAGAAGCATTTCATCAAACTCAACTGGACGTCCGGTTCGATCTTCATCTTCAAGGGTGAAATCTCCACCTCTGAATTTTGCAAACCATCTTCTGCAAGTTCTTTCATTCACACATTCCTTTCCATAAACTGAGTGAATGTCTCTAGCCGCTTCGGCTGCTTAGTTTCCTTTCTTGAACTCATAATGCATTATGTGCCTCAAATGATTCTTGGGTACTTTCATTTAATTTTATTGTTCTCTGAAATAAAATTTGATCAGTTAAAATGAACGAAATTTAAAGAGTATTTTATAATGTCTAATGGAGCTGAACATTGTTTTTATGTTTAGATGCATTTAACAAAAAGTTAAAATTCGGACAGAACATATGGGATGACCTAATACATACCGTTATGTTGTGTGGAAAAATGAGAAAATCATTCTAGCTTTAAAAATAGACAAACACTTCAAGATTAAATACTTCAAGTATTAAATTAGCTAATTAAAACAAAGACTGTGAATTAAATCGCCATTAATAAAAACGTGCATAAATCCTATATTATTAGTCGTGACTTAAAATTAATGTTCCTTTTTTCACCAAGTTAATGATAACCAACTGATAGTCTGCTCTCACGCACCAACGTTCTTCTCATACTTTATCACGTTTATATTTGGAAGTCACTTTCAACTAAAACGAACATATACATTTTTATTACTAAAGACTTGGCATGTGTTTTTCTATTATTGACAACTTTGCCTCAATGAAGTCAAATATGTTGCATTGGTTGGTATTTTACTTTGAAGATTTTTTCGGCCATAGTGAAAATCTTTCATTTTTAAGTGTTCAGAAAAACCACAGCATTCTTTTGCTTCGTAGAAATCTTCTTTGCTGAGATGTATATAAGAATAGAAAACAATATTCAATATTAGTTTCCTTTCTCATATACATTTGTTTTAAAGATGAACCACGAGTTTTCTATTTGATTTTTATCTGGAGAGTTTGAAGCCATTCCATTAATATTATATTTTTGAAGCTTTTCTAGCAAGGTAGGAAATAGTATTGCAGAAGGTGAAGGAATATTGTTTTGCATGAATATACTATTTAGCTTAAAGTTTCTTGGTTATAAACAGTACCAATCAAAAACCGAATTTCTCAATAACTTGTGATAACTCTGTGCATCATCAATTTTGAAAGGGCTTATAACTTTGCTTCCTAGACTATTTTCCAAAAATATTACCCCACCTCCACGTTGTTCCCTTCTAAGTCGTGTTGGCTAATTATTTCCCTGAATGACCCAAAATCTAGTCCAGCAATCAACTACATCTAATGTAGCTCTGCATTCATCACTAACAAATATTGTTCAGAAATTTTCTTCACTCTACACGTTTCACTCTATAGTGTTTATTTTAAAAGCAATATTTGGTTGTTTTTATGTCTTTAGCCGATAGTCTTAAAATTCGGTTAGCACGTTAGCTTTCCTAGCATGAAATCCGGTTTGGAATCGCACCCCGGTCGATTTGTTAATAAAATGACTTGATAATATCAGTCTGGGAAGACGAACTGATGGGAGTCTCTAAAAACCACATGTGTTGATCCAATCATTGTGATGGAAATTAGGTAGACGAAATTTGTGCGGACTGGCTTTGTTAAAACTAGTGATCACGCCAGATTATATGCGCTCTCTCCCAGAAACTGTAAACCGTAAGTTGACTCTGCACTAATGTGTCTGAGCAGGCGTATGCTAGCCATCCTAAGAGGTAGACATACTTGAATACGAGTATCCAGCCATACATTCACAACACCAGTTTCTTCAAATATTTCTTACGGATCGATTCACTCTTTATTCTCATTAAATTTAAAAGTTTAATGAAATTTATTTGTGTGGCCAATTGTTTTTCTTGTTTTTAACTTGTCAGTGTTTTTGATTTCATTTTTAATTGCTATGTTATCTTTGTTATAATTTTCGCAATAACCAATGCTGCATATCTGTTTCTCAATAATTTTATAATATCCTATTTCTTTGGTGGGTATCCCTTTTTTACGACGCATGACAATCTTGATTTACTTGAAATTAAAATATAAATATCAATAACTATGCTATTCTATATGTTTTATAATATGACGAAAAATAGCCGAGTAATAAAATCTCACAACAACAAACAAATTTATTATAAATATTTCTAATAAAACCAGATTTTATAACCTGAAATTCACATGGGATATTTATCATATAATTATATCCTAAAGATTTTAATATTTATCATATAATTATATCCTAAAGATTTTAATATTTATCATATAATTATATCCTAAAGATTTTAATATTTATCATATAATTATATCCTAAAGATTTTCTCAATCTCAATTGCTTAATACATTGATTAACTTCTGACATTGCGAAATAGTTTTATTCATTATTAAAATAAATTTCTTTCTATGGATTTACGCCAACCTTTGCGAAGTTTTCAAATTCCATTTTGATATAAATGATTCTGTTTTTGACGCAGTAAACTTGTTGATGAAATTTTGAACATCGATGATAAATTTGACGAGATAAAATATTGATCGAAAGAAATGATAATCCGATGACTCCTAGTGGGATGAATATGCTACATAGAGGAAAAGTTTCCATCATAACTCCTTTATATCTTAATCGACAAAGGCAAGTATGGACGATTGTTCTCATGCAATGGTATGACTTTCCAGCTTCCCTGTTTTTGAAAATGGCTTTTTTGCAACACTCAAACTTGATGATGGCGATGACGATAATGCTCTGCAGTAACGGCACGCAGTGTCGCACGTGCATCTTGTCCGCCGCCATTTTTCTTCTTTTTTTCTTCTTCTTCTCAACACGGCATGAATTAACACTGAATATCGAGCACTCAGAGCCGACTTTATATTCAGTCTCTAGATTTCAAAAAGGATGGAGCTGAAAAGTTTTACACGTAACAAATCTAATTACGAAAGGGAGTTTAACTGAGAAATGGAAACTATGAGGTATTTCTTCATTGAATTTTTTAAAAATTCATATATGCTTTCGAAGTAGAATAATGTTTTTATCTGTATTACTAGGTAAATTCCACAGTCTATCTTCTTAATTGTCTTCGTACACATCATCAGCTTTTGCACTTTTCAATAAATTTTTACAGATTCTGTAAAATATTTCTAAAGACAGAGATTAAGAATGAAACACAACATTGAAGTTTTTAAGTATTTTTCAATCATTGTATAAATATAATTGTTAGAATATTTTCGCATGGATCCCAATCAAAGAAATTTGTAAATTTTTGTTTTGTCTTAGCGAAATCCAGTTTAGCATCTGTTTAGCTTCACTTATTCAAGATTCAAATAAAATGTTGTTTTAGTTTTTGTGTGTGCGTTTTTGTTGCTTTTGTTTTTTTGGGGGGGGTTGCTAAAAAAGTCTGGAACAAGAAATAATTTCTACAGATGTTGATGTAAAGTTTCAAAAGTGTCTCTCATTTATTAATCAAGTGTTGATTTTTAAAATAGTTTCTCGCCATTGACTATTTCTTTTTTCCAATTTGACCTTGTGCTGAAATAAGTTTAACAAATAACTATCGATTGTGACGCTGATTGGTAAGTAGCTTATAGAGTTTGCCTGAACATGAATTCTTGTCGTAAATATTATTCATAATCACTATAATATTTTCATGATTTTACGAAGATTGACAACTTCATTGCATTTAGCTTTGAACCTTTATCTGATCATTTTCCGTTCAATGAAGACTTACATCATTGAACTTATCAAGAATAAGGTACGATTTTAATACCTGATTTTTCCAAATTTCTCCATATGGGAAAGGTTAAATAATATTTGGATTCAAAGACGTAAGTGAAACTTGAAATAGAAGTGCAAAAGTTTTCTTGCAATAAGTGTTTTGGATATTTGAATTAAGACTTCCTAAATATCCAGTTGTAGTGTAATGTTTAACGGCTCGGACTGAGAAATCAGAGAGCAGAGTTTGAATTCCATCCTTAGCTACATTCACATACACACAAATACCTTTGGGAAAGGTATGTATCCATTTTTCTCCTCCAGCTAGAGGTTGAATAGCAAGACAGATAAGGCCCTATAGCTTTGGTTCACAACCAGTCTACCGAAGAAAGAAACAACAAAAATCCCCTATCTAAGAAGCTATGAATGGAGACATGATCGCCCAAGCGTATATCACGTACGGCAATTAACCGACTGGCTGAAATATCCAGTGCTACACAGGAACTACAAGTAAAATACTTTTTTAATAATAATTCTGTTTAATATTGAGAATATTACTGAATCAGAAGTAGGTACATTAAATGACACTTAAATCTACAAAATGTACCCCCATTATTGACTAAAATATACAACCAGTTGTAAAATCGTACGAAAAAGAATGTTCATGTTACTCTCTGGCTCATTATGCAAAATGATATCAACTCAGAATTGTTGAGTTCATTATATTCATTTACGAGGAAATAGCCTTGGGAAAAGGATGACTCCAGCTCTTCTCTCCACCAGCTATGGGTCAAATAGTAGAATTAGTATCTGAAAAACAACATTGTTATCACCAAAAAATGATTATTCTTACAATCCAACATATTTTTTGACTTTAAATAAACAAGAAAGGGTTGATAAGTCGTAAAATAAATAATTAAATCACAGTTGTCTAACAAAGACAATTGAAATGATTTCATATGCTATATTTTCAGCATTTAATTAACAGTAATATAATTTTAGTGTTAAAACCCAAAATGAAAGAATGCAACATTGAAATGTTTACTTCGCAATTGAAATCGTTTTTCTTTCTTTGACAAATGAGTTTGCTTCGTTTTCCTTTCTATTGCAAGTGATACACCTTTCCACAGTTTAAAGTTCACCTTGAAGGACCTACTGAAAATAAAATGTGCTATTATTTCCATATTTTTAATTTTTGGTGTGTCTGTCAAAGGTCATCGAAAGAAATATATATTAATCCCGAGCAATAAAAAGAAATGCTTAAACATGTTTTATTGCTGATAAGTGTGATTGGATTAATCAAGTCAGATTCTTGCAAAAACGTTAGAAAAATGATAAATATCACGGTTAGGAAACATTTTGTTATTGCCGAAACATTCGTTGATTCGAAAATATAATTATAGTTTGCAAACTTGTCTGGTAACAGAGATGCTGTTTAGAATTTCTTTAAGAATCCAAATTGAAACAGAAATGCATTCAATTTGGATTGGTTTATTAAACAGCTATAAAGGAATAAATTCTTTCTTTCAGTTTCATGTGCTTTCCTTGACCCACTTCATCACAAAAGAACTTAGGTTGTTGTAGAGAAAAACTATATAGCTGTTAGCACAAATTTATTTTAAAAAGAAAATCAATTTAGAATCTCTAATTAGAAAATACCTTTTAAATCTTGCTATCCTAAAAAGGTCTTGTTTTTTATCTTACATTCAATTTATATTTTATACGGATTATCATTTCAGTGCGTTACAATTATTAAACTTATGTTCGGAGATACCACTTTCTCGATAAGAAACTAGTTTTATGTCCAGATTCTGACATCGGAGGCGTGATTTTTCCACCTTCTAAGACCCAAAGAGAAAAGTTAAATTTTCTAATTTTGGAAAAAATGTATTTTCTCTGTATCACTGATTTTAAAAAAAGCAGATGCAAAAATATGAGGGACTAGGAATTAGTCTGTTTAAAAAGTGTGCATTGTATTTCTTAATGCCGAGCAAATTACAAATCTTTTGATATTCAAAACTGCTACTAAGCCATTTCAGATATTTTTTCGAATTGCCAAATAAAAATTCTACCCATGAACTCTTAAAAGCAAAGGCCAAGATTTTTAAAAGTTACATTATCATTTATCCATAAGATATTGTGTGAGAAGTTGTATTGTCACCTTTAACTCATTATTAAATTATCAAATCTCCCTTTAGTAGACAGTATGGTTGGTGTCGTTAATTAGCTGCCGTATGTTTTCAATGCTTCTGACATTCTGACATAAATGATTCTGGAAGTCCATGAAGAAATTAGGTATAACGATTTCAAAATGGTTCGGTTAACAATTTCTTGATATTTTAACCATTGATTACACATTCTATAAAAAAAATAATGCCCTCAAGATTTGTTTTTTTAATTTTTCTTTTTTGAGTTGAGTCTGCTTATTGGAAGCCTGCTCTATTCTCACTTGAGTAATTGACACGCAACCCTTAACATCAGCAGGAGTTGTTAACGGCAATATCCAGTCGATCAAAACTAATAATAGCTGCCAAATATAGCAGATCATTTCCATGTGGCGATTGAATATTTCCAGTTATATTTTCAACAAAATGTTAGGGAATTAAACGTGTTAACACTGGGTGATTGATTTTATAAATAAGCAAGCGTTTCATGGTCGAACTGAACACAATGCTACCAATCTGAACACTGAATTAGAAGCAACTATTTTTATTGTACAAACAATGTGCAGATTTATATTACTTGAATATCTCTTATTTTAAAAACTACATACAGGGACTAATTTCGATGCGAAGAGCTCCCTTTAGATTTAATAATTCCTTTTATTAATCTTATTTGCAGACACAAAGCTTATTATCTGTTATCTCTGTTAGGGCATTGATTCCAAACTGTTTTGGTTCTGTTATAAAGATGAATATCAACTATCAACCTTCTGATGCTCTCAACAATTGCGTTAGTGGTTATAGCATGTCCAATATGATATGAAATATTGTAAATAATAAGCAATAAAAATATGAGACTAAAAGTAATAAGTGAATTCTTTTTTTTCCGAATTATGAACATAGTTGAAATGTATGTACCACCCACTTCACCAAATTACGCGCTATTACACTATAAGTTAAGCCACGGTAATTTTACAAACTTTTGTTTCATATTCCATTTCTAAATAATTTTATCATACAGGTTAATTCTTAGTGCATAATAACACTGCTGGCAATTAACTTCCTTATCTCTTTGTTTTGATGCGATTAAGAATCCTGGTTTCTGGGCACTGTAAACAAAACTGTATTAAACTATCATTATTTTATTACTCTTATTTACTCGTATGCATCGGGTCCGTCTTTTATGGGCGTCACCTTAGGCAGATCGACCGTACAAACTTTGATGACCAAGTGAAATACAAATTTGTTGTCATTTGGCCATGTTTCTTTAACCATCTTCGTATTTCTATTTATTTGATGTACAATACAAATGCAAGTCTTGTCAGAAGCTACGTTGATATCCTGAACGGACATGGCGTTACAGACCGAAATGATGCTGCTATAAAAGTCTATGATTGTAAATGTTTTGTAAAAGTCAAAATAATTCTTTTAAAGATTTTCAAAGCATAAATCTTTTCACAATCCAACACTTTACCAATGAAATCAATTTGCAACTACTTCTAACATTTCAATTTAAGATTTTCAGTCTTTGCTTTTCTCCTATGTCGATCACCAGCAGGAGAAAAATAAAAAGGATAATAGCTTCTCATGATGACTTTCAAAACATTTACAGAGACATTCATAGTTACATTATTTTGGTCTGTAACGCCATGTCCATGTTATGAAATTCCTTTCATGCGTTGTCATGATTGTTTTTCAGAAAGATAATGGAGTGATTTCCTATTGTCTTCTCCATTGTTTTGACTTCAGAGTTTTTCTCCTCTTAGACTGGCTACCACTCAAGGCTAGAGAAACGAGTCTCACTTTTCTATGTAGGAACCTAAAAGATGAAGTCGGAAATGAAACTCAACTCGCCTATTCCACTGTCGGTGCGCTGTCTTACATAACTTATAACTATATGAATCCATGTCACATTTGCTTACCGAACTGTTAAGTGACATCTTAACATATTTCTAAGATTCTAGTCAATAAAAAAGATTGCGTTTTGCCAGAGGTTCTTTAACAAAAGAGGTATTGTTGAAACTTGACTAATGCATGGAATAATAATGCAACACAAAATGTACTTAGAACAAAATGTATTGAAACAAGAAAGTGTACACAATATTTACATATAGTCTTTTGTATATCCTGGGAAGACCGTTCCTGGAGAATGTGTTGACTAAGTCGCAGTCGGGCAGAGTCTCTGGTTGAATCTCTTGATTCGCCTCTCCTGTCTTCCCGCTACCAACCATATTTATATAGTCGGTACTCCACTATGCAAATTAGGTGGATCCTACCACAACAGGTATGCATACTAATCATGTTTTATGATGAATATATACAAAAGAATAGATAGCATATTAACGCCACGACATATGACACATCACCTCATCAGGGCTCGTGACTTCGCTAACTGAACTGGCAATGTATGTTATAATCTGATGAGTAACTATAGGTATGGATTCCAATTATTTCGGGTTGATGGTATGGGCAGGTGCAGAACCCATAAAGCTATGGACCTCATTTGTCAACGAGGCATCGTGCAGGCCTAAACTTGGCAGTGATCAGTAACTACAACACTATTTGCACCTATCCATGTGTCATTGGGTGCTCAAATTGGCTCTTATTGGTTCGAGAAGCGTCCCGACATGGCCACCACGTTGGCCCGACTTGAATCCAACAGCGTATTCGTGGAAGATGAGAGAGGTCTATTCGCATACAGAATCCTACAACTATCAAGAAACTGTGGACAGCTATCGTAACGAGATTTCTCCAGAGATCTTCCGACCATGAGTTTCTGCCATTCGTCGGGCTCAAGAGGATCCTTCACGTTACTAGGCCTCTATCCTATGTTATAAAATGTTTATAAGAGATATAGTGATGACTTGAGACTTAAATTGAGTGTTGAATGGGTGTCGATAGACATTGGTCTCATCTGTTGAAAATAATTAACAAACTGGTCTTGCATCCCAGTAATCAGTAGTATTCGAAGATTCCACACTCTTCTCAAACTGAAAAATGAAACTGTTGACGCAACTGTTCTTACCAAGACATTTGTCTTAGATATTCTGCTACAAGTAAAACTGTTTTATTTCTTCTCTATACATTTATTTTGGTTTTAACTTTAATTGATATACCGTTCATTACCTAGCATTATGCATTGCTTTTGGTTCATTTCCATTAAGAAATATTGATCAGTTCATAAAACTTTCACCGATATTGGCTGAAATATATCGACTTCGATATTTTCATTTCACTTTCGATCACGCCGCATATTTTCTTAAAACTTGTTAATTGTAATGCCTCTAAAACGAAACTAATCTCTTTTAATCGTCTCAGAGAACTCTTTTTACCTTCCCTCGGCATGGCTGATGCTAACCCCCAGGAGAGTGACTCGTTGCGCCTTTTCAGGCTAATGTTTTCAGCAGACATCAAGTGGAAAGAGTATATTAAATCAAATTCTAAGTCTGCAGCTAGAAAGTTGGTTCACTGTGTCGTGCAAGACAATTTTTCTCGTCATAATCTATCTTACTTATTTATAATCCCCACCATTCATCCTTGCTTTGAATATTGCCGCTACATCTGGTCTGGTGCTCCTACTACATATTTAGACATTCTTGATAAAATCCAAAACTCCTTGCTTGGGGTGAAATTATTAAGAAAACTTCTCTTGCACAAGATTTAGTGCTGACCGATATACCTGCATCAGATGCAGATAACTCTCAGAAACTTTCCTTTTCGAAGCCATCATTTCCTGTAACTTTTAGCATTTCTTCATCAAGAAATTCTGTAACAGTTATGTGAATTTCAGAATGTAAATATAGTCATCAGTTTCTTCCCATTAATTTAACATGAAGTTACCTCATTTCTCTGTAAGACTACCTACTTCACATATTAGACATTAGTAAGAAAATGCCATTAACAAAATGTGCTTCTAAAAAGTAATAATTGTATTTTTCTTCTTGTTTCCAATGATTGCAAGCACAATAATAAATTATGAACCTTCGTGATTGAGTAGGAACTTACTGTACAGGAAACAATTTAGTCCATGCCAAATATTTCCAAATAGCGAGAACAATTGAGAATCTTGACTAGTTTAAATAACAGCAGAGTTGATTTTTCCTCTATTCAATCTTACTCCGAGATATTCTTGCTGTGTTTCTTTAATTTTGTAGTTTTACTCACATATAGAAATTAAAATTAAAGAAAAATATCAATTTCCATGTTTGACTAAGATTTATCTTTGAACTTATAAAGCTTTATTGTACAACCTCATTTAGACATTATTTTAAACAGTGAATTGCTAATCTTTTCCAACTTATAAGCAAATTTATTTCCACCGGTATATTTCAAGTGAAACTGACACGAATGATCATCTGTCAGTTACTATTACAGTCGTAATAGAAAAGCTGTTAGATATGTCATTACGAGGATACTATAAAATTAAGATGCAATAATCTAATATGCGACGATTAGTGATTTGGTACTATTTGATTCTCGCATACAAAACTCTTTTGTTTTGCTTTCGTTTCTCAGATTTCCATATGTGTGTCAGTGATTTTATAAAATAATAGTTCGTACTTCTCCATTTTTATTTTTGTTGATTTTTCGGTAATCGAACCAACGACGGTAATTTGAGTAAATTAACTTTTCAAATTTAAAACGACAGTCATCAATAACATTTCCACTTGACAAAAATCAATTAAATTTTTTAAGAGCTGACATTCATTTGCTTTTAGAATTACATTCATTTTTCTATTTGATTTTAAATGAAATGAATCGAGAAAACGCTATTTTATGAGAAGCTGATACTGTCTGCATTTCTGCATATGCCACTCATCTGACGCTGAATTCATCAATGCTCTTGGGAACCGTCACCTTTCTATCATTTTGTTGTTGGGAGTTGCAAGTGAATAGCGGTTGTTGCAAGTTGTTTGCCAATTCCAACCAGACCAAGGGGCATTATATTTTGGTAGATTAAGGTTATCATAGAGCTTTTGTGGCTTGAATTAAATATCATTTTCTCTCACATTATCCCGAGTGCAAACATTTTGGATATATTTTTCCTGGAATGTTCAAGGTAAAATATTTCATAAAATGATTTTCTCCATTGATACACTTTAACTAATAACCCAAAATTGTTTTCTACAAAATAAGAAACAAGATTCAAGGAAACATAATCCGATGACCAGTTAAAGATTAAGGGAGTTTCTTCACTCTTTGTTCCCAGCCATACGTCATTTTATCAAACTTAACTGCACTATTTTAACACAACATCTATAATGTTATTTGCCTTGATGTAGACGATCATGGTTCTCCATAGATTCCTGTTCTTTATTATTTGTAGATTACCATGATTTCTTGGGAAATATCGTGGACTTGTTTCCCATTACCTACTCCACAGTTTTAAATTCAGGGTTTTTCCTTCTCTGAGACTTGTTAACAATCAAAACTAGACAGCCCAGTCTACTCTGATATTTAAGCCATATTTTGACGATAAGAAATGGATCCGTGCCTTTTTTTCAATGGCATTTATGCGAAATTGAACGCAACTCACTTGGCCGGAATTTGAACTCGGCACGCCGATTTGACTTTCTGCGCCTGTATTGGTCAAGTAACCGCACATGCACATTTTATACGAATTTTGTTATTTGATGAATTATGAGATGAACATCTTTCAAGAAAGACACATTGTTGCTTGTGAGAAATCGATTTGTTACACACATAATGTGTGTAACAAATCGATTTCTCACAAATCTTTAGAAGATAAGTATATAAACTCCTTCCTTTTAAGTCAACTCAGCTATCTTAATTTCATCTTCAGTCCATCTTTGAGTCAACTTAAGAGCTACTGTTTTCAGGATTCATGTATCCAATTCGCTTTTGAATTGGGAAACATAAACATTTTATCAATGATTTTAGATATAGTCATAAAAGTAGTCCTTTGAAGATTTGACCGCCCATATAGATTTGGGGTGGAGCCCCAGCTATTATTCATATAAGCAGAGGCAGGAAGTCAGGCAGAGAAGTAGATAACCAGAGGAGTTAATAGCTGCCCAGCAGCCAGGAGTGAGGAATCAGCAGAAAGTAAGAAGATTTATGAAATAGCCGGCGCACTCATAAATGCACTTATCCATTATATGTTGCGTCGTTTTTTGTGTTCTTGATGCTTTAAATAATTCAGCTGTTGCTGCTAACTGAAACAATACTAAGCATAGCACGTGTGACGCCATTCGTTGAGAAACTGTGACAAGTTTTGTGACTATTTAATATTGAAGAAGATTACTCATTAGAGTTTCCTGAAGAGATTTTCTTTAACCAGATTTTGCTTAGTAGTTCATCGGTCGTGTCTTTTCGCCAACAAATATAAAAGAAATATTTTAGTTCACTTCCCTTTGATCCAACTGCGGTAAAAAGCGTTTGAAAATTAGAGACAGCAATAAAAGTGCCTACATTTAGTCGACTTATAATGAAACTTTTACTATGCGAACGAGGTGCGACCAGAGAATAAAGCCATAAACACTTCAAGCGTTTGACTATAACAGAACACAAGTATTTCATGAATTGTTAGAACTTGTACTCGCATGTCTGTTTAGACGAATATATTTTCCTTTTTGCCTCAGGCATTTACTGCATATGATTTACAGCTTATAGTATAGACCCCCTAACCGATTCTAACTTTCGTTGCTCTAATTCGAACAGTCCCCGTATTAAAGCAGCGCCTATTGTATTTTATTGACTGAATGTTTTTTGCTTGGATTTGAAAAATTCCTTAATTGGAGTGACGACAGTTATAAAACATTTGTGTTTCCACTTGAAGAAATCTGAAAATCGCCAGATGCTACGTAGACCTAAAGAACCCCAAAGAACGCACAGGTCGAAAAGTTATGAGCTAAACAATGAAGATAAGAAAAATTATCCTCAGAATTAAGTTTCATATAAAATATACGTAAATTAAAGTATAATCCGATCCCTGGTCGAAATCATTAGATATAACCTGTATTCGTGATGGTCACCAAATGCAACACACCTGTCTTGGTTTCGAATATCGTACTAGAAGAGGCTACACTTCGGTGAAGCTCACGTGCGTTCAGTGGAATCAAGTTTGATGGTTGATTTCCCGGATCTGTTACAAAGGAACAAGAAAGTAGAGAGTAAAAATATTGGGAGGCTTTTATTAATTATAGCTAGTTTTATTTTATTTTTGTTTTACTTAGCTAGTATGAAACACTATGTTACTTAACATTATTGACCTAATAGGGTTTATGCTACCATTAACAGGAAATATTCCATGATCCTTTATGTCTGTAGCCACTAAATTACAATAGTTTTATAAATCTGTTTTAGTTTTTTAATTATTCCATTAATTCCGAAACTGAGTAAAAATTAACCTGTGATTATTTTAATTATTCCATTTATCTAAGTTTTCTTTCTTCGTTTCAGGAATTCTATTATAAGGAACAATGTCTATTTATACAGGTTAACTAGTGAGAAGATTCTGTTTTACTTGATATTTTCCCATGCAAAAGACTAACTTATAACAATATAGCACAAGGTCGTGGTATGAAATTATGTTCGCTTGGTAACAATTCTTCAGTTGACTTCTGCGTTATAATTTGCAGATTATTTTAATGGCAGCTTTTAAAGATGTATTATTAAGGTTTTTATCTCGTTTTCGTCCCCTTTCCGTTTTTTATCACAATATTTCAAGTCGAAAACATTGGTTCTCGACTCGGTATCTATGTTGATGACACAATAATTAAAACCTGTCTTAATGGTAATTAATAAAGTCAAATTGTCAGCTGATCTCGGGAATTACATTGCATGTGTTATTAAATGGAGCAAGAAATGTCTTGTTAATTTTAACTCCGTCAAAACGAAACTGCTCTTTTTTTAATCGCATAATAGAACCTTATTTACCAACCTCTAAGAGAGTAATTGATTGTGTCTTCTTGGGCTAATGTTTTCCCCTGACATGAAGTTGAACGATTATATTGAGTCAATTGCTAGGTCTTGCTGCTAGGAAAACTGGTTCACTGTGTCGTGCTAGTTCTCGCAGAGTCTATCTTGTAATTTTATAAATCTACCATTTGTGTATCGAATCATATGTTGTCATATTTGGTCTGGTACTGATGCGATATCATCGGTCCTGACCCGACATCTCATTCAGTCACTTTTCCACCGACGTAACGTAACTTTCCTGTGCTTTCTCTATAAATACTTTTATGGTAATTGTTCTGATGAGCTTTCTACTTTGGTACCTCCAGCACTAGATCGGTCGTGCGGTGTGATGTAATGGATAACGTCTCGTCATGAGAAACCGTAGAGCCGAGTTCGAATTCCGGTCTGGTTCGTTACATTCACTTATGTGCAAATACCATATGAATCCGTCTCTTCTCCCCCACATATGGGTTGAACAACGGGACAGACTGATCCTATAGCCTTGAATGAGAACCAGATACCTCAAAAAGAAATGGCAGCCTACCGCAGGAAAAATCTTTTACCTAGTCAGAAATTGAATCTGACCACACAAACGTGTATCACATATGACACTGACTGACTAGGCAGGAAGCTAGGTTTAATAATTTTACTCTTGAAATTGCTAAGTTCTAGGCTAATAGTTTATTTTCTCGCACTTCTTGCTTGTAGAACTCTCTTCTGGTTTCTTGATTCCTTCTCAATTACGAGCTTCAAAAATTGAAATGCAACGTCAATCGTCATATTCCGTCTATTTGAATCATGGTCTTTAATTTTCCTTTCTCTCCTCAACGATTTCTTCGTTTCTTGCACTGTAAGCAGCCCTTGCGTTTTAGTGATTTTATGGCCTTGCTTAGGGTAAAAAGATTTTAAGAAAAAAACATGTCCAGAGTGTTAGTCTGTACAGTTGAATCGGAATAAAGAAATAGATCAAAGTACAAATCAAAATTATTGGCAAAGTTTTATTTGGCTTCGAACTTTGTTCTGTGTTTTTCTTTGTTTTGGATCGAGCTTCAGTTCTTGAGCATATGATTCAATTGATATCGATCAGCGTCGTTGGTGTATAAATTTCCAATTTGAAGCATCAATTCTCATAGTTTAAATTATCGTCATTGTTAATATTAATTTATCTTCGTCTAATAAATACTGACATTTGATGAAATGCCATGATTCTTCCCTATAAGTTCCTTTATATCATCTTTTATCACAGAATCTTATATAAACCGTTTCCACAACGTTATTTCGGTTTTCCTCCCTCATACTTTTCTGTCATTTTTCCAACATTGACGCTCACCATCATCACGTACCGACTGAGAAAACACAACTACATTTATCATAGAATCAGAATCGGATTTCTTTCTTATCATTAATGTTCAACTATGCGACATCACTTTTAATCAGTAAGGCAATGAGCACCAAATAAGGACCACCGTTCGATTTAATTGACGAGTCGCATTCCGTATAGACACAAATCCCAGGTTTTCGTTTTATAATCAACTTTAATTACATCAGAGTGGAATTCCCGACTTTAGTCTAGCGTTGTTGTGATTAGAAAGTTTCGGTATTGTTTGTTTTAGTGCTGCTTAAATCAGAAACAAAACCATCACCCCATAATCTGCAAGTAATAGTATTAACCGTAGAGTTTTAGAGAAATTTACGCCAACGAAGTTTTAATCGTTTCCACGAAGAACGTGAACGAGAGGCGTATTGAACGCCTAGCCATATCCGCGGCTCTAACAAACGTAATTTTGGCAGAGTAAATGCACTTTTCTTATCCACCACAGGGCTTTTATTTAATCAAATTTAAGCCAATTCTTTTTTGGGGTTAACTCTTTAGTAATCACAAGATTGTTCAACTCGATTCTTGAATGCTTTGCCGATTTGTATGCCATCAAACACAAGAAATAATTACTTATATAATTTTAAACTGTTTCGTCATCTACTCCCCATGAAAAACGATTTCTCCGTTTACATTTTTCATTTTCATTCAAAATAGGAAAATAAATTCCATTAAATTTCTTAATTTCTAAAAGTTACATAAGTTCGCAGCAGCAGATGACTTTTTATGATGGCATTACCTATTTATATGATTTATATTCGGAATAATGTCTTCATCTTTGTTGTTATTACCATAACGTTTCGACCACTGTGCCTTCTATAAATGTTTTTCTTTCTGAAAAACTTTCATGGAATTTCGGACTGAGCCTTTATTTAATCTCTTGTTCTGCTGTTCATGTCGAAAGATATCTCGTCTTGTTCTTATTTCGTACTGTCCAGCAGAAGATGAACAGTATATTCACGTCAGTTAAATACAGGATTCACTTTGAAAATCTCTAAGGATGAACAGAAACCTGAAAAAGACCGTAGGGTACAACAGCCAAAATGTTGCGATAATAACAATAAAGATGAGGACATTAGTCCTAATATAAATAATGATAACTTCTCATCTCAGAAATAAAAACAGACATTATGGCATTCACTTCTATAATTATTTACCAAGCATAGTTCAGTCTGTAACACTGTTATAACCATAGAGCAATCTGTGATCTACGATAGATTCCCTTAATGGCTCTCTTTATCTATTGGAATACTACCGAAATATTAATTATACTTCTTGTAGATATTACAAACGATGATTAGTGCAGAAAACTTCACTTGGAAGATCTTGAATCTTTGTAAACAGAGATAGAATCTTGAACTTTATTACTTTCTACCGTGTCATTATATCGTGATTACAATAGTGACAGCAATAATCGTATGTAAAGTAGTGGAAATAATTAAGAGAAAAACTATTCGTAGTGAAATCGCAAGTTTAACGAAAAACTTCTGAGAAAATTGGACTTGAGATTCAAATTCGACTTTTCTTTCGCTAGTTTTGCTATAATAATAAGAATCATTATCGCGTTTCACAACGAGTCATCTAAAACATTTTTCTAATAACTCATCCGAACTTGTGATTGACTACACGTAAATGACATCATAAGTAGCAATCAATCAATCAATAAAATCCTATTCTAGGTGATAATAAAAATGACTGAAAATTTGAATCTAATCTCAGTTCAGGTCAAATCCAAATATTTGTATTTTGTCTTGGTTCTTCTTTTAGGATACAGTGAATAACTTTTACAATCATACCGAAAATAAATGGCGTTAATCTTGCGTTTTATCTTTGTACAGATACAGGCACACCCGCAAAAAGAAACGAACGAACGCAATACAAAAAATTACTTACATACTTACTTATTTATTTTGTAAGCACTACTAATTGTGCTTATTCTGAGAAGGTGAATTTCGCCCAAGCTAATGATAAACGTTTGGTTGCTTTTTTCGTCTGGAAGTGATCAAAGTTAAACAGCGTCTCTCTTCAGCATTAACAGAAACGCTGATCTCATGAATAATCATTGCCGTTAATATCTTATTTTCTTGCTATCAGTATTTGCAGCTTGATTTTTTTCTTCCAAATTTTACAAAAAATTCAAGATTGTTTTCTTTTCTTGAGGAAATTCTCTTTTACATATGTTAACATCATTTGGATATGCTTTAGTCGATAATATTCAAACAGTTCCCTTATTTACCAAAGACATGTCTAATTATTTATATAACAGTATTTTAAAAAGCATTATTTATTAAAATGTGAAAGTAATAGTCCATGTTATCATGTAAAGTTTTAATATTTTAATAAACTTTTATATATTAATATTAAAACGACTTTCTTTAACATTAAATGTTACGGCAAATATTAGTGGGTGATTCGTATTTTGAATAGTAAAGTAAAACAAGATGCAAATCAAATAGACGATGAAACATTTAGACGCGCGATGCACTTCGTTTATTCCTTGGAACTAAATGAAAAAGCAAATATAGATGTAGAAAACTTGGTACCGGGGAAAAGTTTAGTGGCGTCACATTAAATTGTAGTAGTGCCTTTATGAAAGTGAACGCTGACAGGATCTTTATTTTACTTAACATTTCCCCTTAAACTAAAATATATTTACTCATTTTAAATGACTAATGACAGGTAAACCATTTATAATATTAAAATTAATGACAATAATTCAAATGGTGCTAAATTTATTCAATTTAATTTTGCTAACTGGTGTTATGAACATATTTGCAATGTTGTCACTTAAAAGTGCAGACTATATTATCATCTTGAATTTGAGACCTTATATAATGTTACTTGACATCGATGTGTTTTGATCTCAGCTGATGTATGAGATTCTTTACTAAATCTCTTGATCCCTGGTTCTCAATATTTATATGTACTGGTGTCTGATTATCACTGATGTTCCAGAACATTTGTCTTAGAAAATTGGCTTTTTGCATATATTTTACTTCACATATTGATAAAGCAATACTGGTTTTCTTCTTTGGTTTCTATAAAAAATCACTATTTAATTGATAACAATACCCAGAGATATTTTTGTTTTCCGAATTTTCCCAATCCGATTAAATTGATGTCATTTTTCAGATCTTTTAAAATTGAGACTATAATGTAATGTTCTCTTAATATATTTAACAGTAAATTTACACAGATTTGGTTGACTTTAGTAAATGCTGAAATAACTTAATTTCATAGCATAAATTAGGTCAATTGCAAGTCATTGCATAGATTAACTACCGACAATTTCTCTGTATAGTGTGACAAATGGATTTCTTTTGAATCCGCATTCTTTTTAACTCGGATGGTATTGATATCCCATTCATTTTAAATTTCTTAATGTTCTTTCTAAGTTTGGTTCATTTTAATAAAGCCATCATTAATTTCCAATTCTATACCTACATATATAATGTCTCCAAGATATTCCATCCTAAAATGCTGGGATAGATTACTCTTTATATAATTCATATTTCTCTTAGTCTAAAGCTGCAATTAAATCATCCACTGAAGCCAATATAATTATTGTTGAATTATTCGTCATGTTTGTATACACGCAATACTCGTTTAATGATTGTTCGAAGCTTTGTTCCGTTAAGAATTCATGAAGCAAATTAGTCCAGTTCTTTTCACTTTGTTTATATAACCCAAATAATGATTTTTTAAAATTTACAAATAAGCTTTTCACCTTTTTTTCATTTGTTTGTATAAAACCTTTATGTTGTTCTATATAGTTTAGCATTAAGATACGCTGATGTACAATGAAATGATTTTGTACAACTAGTTGCATCAACATCCTTATCGATGTAACTGTAGTCTATATCTTGGAAATAACCCTTTTAACGACGCGTTTCGCCGAGAGTGCCTGGTGCCTGGTGCCTGGTGCCTGGTGCCTTTGGATTCCTCAGATTAGAATGAAAGAAAGACGGAACTTTATGTGAGGAAAATGCCTTGGAATCTCTGATGATAAGTATTGCCCATAAATCAAATTAAATTAAATACCTTATTACCTTCAATGCCCAGCATATCGTGAAATTAATATAACTGGATTATACAGAGACGATGGAATTATGGTTATAAAGAACTCTACTAACTTTAAAATCGATAAAATTAGAAAGATATTTGTTATGGTCCAGGTTCCTTGTAACACGGAATAACTCGAACACAGGTATGGAATAACACAAATATATTACAAACAGAATATGTACAAAAGAAGTAGAAGTGTTAGTAATAACAATCAGGTTAGGTTAGAGAGAACTATGTTGTCTCGAATTATAACTATTCCAATGTCTTACAGTAATCGTCTGACGCGACTCTGTCTCTGACTGACTGACTCACTCTGTGACGATATTTAACAACCCCCCACACGAGTCGAATGTGGCACAAGGCCGGTTTAACGTGGGCTTACCGAAAATATGCCCATTAGAACCCGTATACACGGGTTCAGGGACTGTCTCCCCCCCCCACCCCGGACGGCACCTTGCCCTGCGGCAAAGCCCCGTCCGAGTCCCTCCCCGCCGATACGGAGAGTTCGACAGCAAAGAACAGTCTAAACGACTGTTCCCGTCACTGGGTGACTCACCCTGTGACGATGTTTAACAACACGCCCACGTGTGTCGAATGTGGCACAAGGCCGGTTTAATGTGGGCTTTCCGAGCCCGTAGGCTCGGGCAAAAATTGCCCGTAGAACCCGTATAAACGGGATCGGGGTGGTCAACCACCTCGAACGAGGCTCTGCCCTTCGGCGGAGCCTCGTCCGAGTTCCTCTCTGCCCAAAGGCAGAGAGTTCCCCTCTGCCTCAGAGGCAGAGAGTTCGACCGTCTAGCCGAGTCGTCCAAAAAGGACTGACTCGAACTGTGACGATGTTTAACAACACGCCCACGTGTGTCGAATGTGGCACAAGGCCGGTTTAATGTGGGCTTTCCGAGCCCGTAGGCTCGAGCAAAAATTGCCCGTAGACCCCGTATAAACGGGATCGGGGTGGTCAACCACCTCGAACGAGGCTCTGCCCTTCGGCGGAGCCTCGTCCGAGTTCCTCTCTGCCCAGAGGCAGAGAGTTCCCCTCTGCCTCAGAGGCAGAGAGTTCGACCGTCTAGCCGAGTTGTCCAAAAAGGACTGGCTCGAACTGTGACAGTATTTAGTGTCCTCCCCACGAGGGACAGATGTGGCACAAGGCCGGGTTTAAAGTGGGGTACCCGAGCCCGTAGGCTCGGCCAAAAATAGCCCGTAGATCCCGTATAAACGGGATCGGGGTGGTCAACCACCTCGAACGAGGCTCTGCCCTTCGGCGGAGCCTCGTCCGAGTTCCTATCTGCCCAAAGGCAGAGAGTTCCCCTCTGCCTCAGAGGCAGAGAGTTCGACCGTCTAGCCGAGACTGGCTCGAACTGTGACAGTATTTAGTGTCCTCCCCACGAGGGACAGATGTGGCACAAGGCCGGGTTTAAAGTGGGGTACCCGAGCCCGTAGGCTCGGCCAAAAATAGCCCGTAGATCCCGTATAAACGGGATCGGGGTGGTCAACCACCTCGAACGAGGCTCTGCCGTTCGGCGGAGCCTCGTCCGAGTTCCTCTCTGCCCAAAGGCAGAGAGTTCCCCTCTGCCTCAGAGGCAGAGAGTTCGACCGTCTAGCCGAGACTGGCTCGGACTGTGACTGCTGCTCCCTCTTGAGGCGCAGTATTTATGAGGTACGGAACAGTCTATTAATATTATGGGTAAGTTCCCATAACAATATTATATAGAGAATTTAAATGCCTGAACTTAATAATAATTTTTAAATAATTTAAGTAATTCTATTATATTTATTTGTTTTTAAAAAAAACATTAGTCTATTAGTAACTAAAATTAAGAATAATATTTTAAAATTGTAGTTCAATACAACGTATTCTAATCCAAACACCCATTTCAGAAAGAATTTTTATGTATACAAGTACAAATTTAACGAAAAAAATGCCGAAAAACTTTTTGTCGTTGATAAAAACCAGACGACATGCGTTGAACGGATGTCATAATTCGTTGAAAAAGTCACCTCTACGCTACGTAGACTTAACATCTTTTCGAAAGTATCTCATATTTGATATAATAGTCCTCAGTAAAAATGAACACGAAATCGCCCCTTATCAAAATGATTGGATTTCCCCGTATCCTTCGAAAAAATATTATGAATGTATGTGCTTATAAAACTCAAAATTTCAAAATAAGTTATTCCAAAATTCGCTTCAGACCAGTCTGTTATTTTTTGACCGGAAGTGACCAAATTTTGGAATCTATTGTTTTCTTTTTGGATTGACGAACTACAAAGTTATTTATTAAGTTGATTTATTTTTCTTTCTTTCATTTATTCGTTTATTTTGTACGAATTATTGTTTCTTGGCTTTTGCCAACATTTTTATTTTTAGTCCGGTTTGACAAAGTCTTACCGGACTACTGCCTTTTTGTCTTCTTACAGTTTATTTTTTTCAGTTCTCTCTTTGAAAAAATAAGTTCAGTTTAAGAAGAGAAAAAGAAAGATATTTTTTTATTTTTTCCCCCGCTTTTTTAGTTTATACCCTCCCCCGTTTTATTTTCGAATTAATTCCAGTTGATTTATTTATTTTTCTTTCTTTAGCGACTTCGGCTGCAAACCTTTATTTTTATTTTGGTTTGACTCGTTTCAAACCAGACTTTTGTATTTCTTTTCTTTTTCTTTTGCATTTTATATTTTAGTTTAATTGTTCACGTATAAAAAAAGGAGTTCTTTTATTGTTTTTTGATTTTTAAACTTTTATTTTTCTTCTCTTTCTTCTTTAACTTGTTTCGTTTTCTTTTTTTTCTCGGCAGCTTTTATTTACTTAATTGAACTAGTTTAGTTTAATTTAAATACTTTATCAGTTTTATTTATCTTAGTTTGAGTTAATTTTTAGTGTTCGCAAGTTTTTTTTTATTTACCAGCCTTTATTTTAAAGTTTATTGCTTTTTCGTTTTTGGTATATTTACTACTTTTTAAATTAATACTTATAAATAGTTTATTGTTTCATTTTTTTCACTGATGTATCCAGACTTAATGTTTTTTATTCTTTATTTGTAATATTGGTTTAATTTTTTCTATTTTTTTAGAAGAATCTAAAGCTTTATTTTGCGTGTTTTTTATTATTATTTTATTTTTCCCCCTACCTACTCCTTTCCTTTTTTACAAAATATTTGAAAATATTTAGACCCTCTGGGAGAATTTTTTTTCTTTCCAAGATGGCTGATGAAGGTAGTCGGTCCGTAGTTAAAAAGGATCTTTTTGGAGCTGCCGCTAAGGCTGACCCCACCCCGGATAAAATCAAATCAGAGAAATGGGGAGAGGCTACCTCTAATCCATTATACAAGGCGAGTGCGAAGGGTGCTAGTAGCACTGAAAAGGGAGAGACCATGCAAGTCTCAAGGAAAACAAATGAAGTCAAGGTGCCGAAGGAGGCACAAGCTAAAGAGACAGCCGGGGAATCTCCCTCTTGTTGGAAGTCCTCACCGTGTTGTACTGTGAATATCGCGAAGTTCTTGGGAAAGACTAAGGGCTACGCTCATCTTGTAAAAGAGGATGTGCTCCTTGAAGACGTTCAAGAACTAAAGGTATTCTAAAAGAGAATGGTGTCGGTCTTCGTGGTGGACAAGCGTACGCGCAAAATTTGTCGCTCCACGAAAGACAGTGATCAAATCACTTTTGTCCCTGGGGATTAAACCCCAAAGAGTAATTAAGGGTTCCGTTTTTTTCATTTGGGACGTACTGCTGCCCACAGCCAAAGATTGCCTTGAAATGGCAAAAAAAAGTTAATTACGAAATACCATATTCTTAGAAAAGAATACAAGGGGCGGCGAAGGACCAGTGCGGCCGATTTCGAGGTTCCTCCTCGGGTAACGGGAGAGAACCTGTCTGAATTTTTTATGCAGCACGGCCAAATTTTACGTGATCTTTCCGACAATCTGAATAGGGGATGGACATTTGACATAATGCTCGATCGTTTGTCCTTCGTCTCTATCCCCAACTGTTTGGAGTTTTGTGGCCGAAAAATGCCGGTCATCGTGACCGGTTGAAAATCTACTTGCTGGAGTTGTGGAGAAACTGGTCACCTCTCCTCCTCCTTCCCAGGGAAAAAGGCCCCTGGAGTTCCGGGCCGTTAGCGACCAAAATTCCCCTCTGGCCGAGACTGTTAAATCCGCGGCGCCTGTAATGAGCCTATCTGCGACATGGACTGGTGATGACAATCCCTCGGTTAGGTCTTCGCCCACATTACCTCGCAAAACGACGCCTCCCACAAGTGCGGATAAGGAGAAAGAAGAGGGGGAATGGCGTGTCGTGGGTATGGGCAGAGGGAAGAATCGAACAGCGGGTCCTCTGTCCCAGATGACCCCGGGGATAAAAACACCTACAGTCCCATTCTCTCCACCAGTTCTGAGAGCGACGCCTCGGCGTCGTATGACAAAACAGCATCAACCACATAGAAAATGAATGATCCTAGTTGGCAGAAGATCCTGCACCTGTAAAAAAAATGAAGGCGAAACTTGATGCAAAGCGGGCAAAATACCAAAAATCGCTGGAGGGCCCCGGGTCCCTCATCCTCTGCCCTGTCTTCCCCTTCATCCACAAAAAAATCATTTGTTAAGCCACCTCCTCCCAAATCACTGACAAGCACACCGTCTAAACTCAAATCACAAACTGACTGTCCATCAACAACACCTTCCCATTTAAAGACCAATTCTGACAATTCACCCACCCTCTTATACTCCCATAAGCACACCTACTCCGACGCCTAAACAATCTCCTCAAAAATACAAGAATAGAAGTCCTGAAATTCAGGTCTCTTCAGAGAGGAGAAAGAAAAATCAAGCCGCCATATCTCCCAGGGGAAGACGTCTTCCGCGTATCCCGGGAACAAGCGGAAAGGGTTTTCGGCCAAACAAGGAACCCGAAAGCTTTAAAAGCCTTATGGAATTTTAGGCATATCAATGGAGTGGACATTGAAGTGCCCGAAAACTTCAAATCAAGAGAGTTCTGACCGTCGTGAGATCTGGCCCGGGTACGGGGGAGATTTGGGGCATGATTGAGGAGGCAAACACGTCTCTGAAATTGGTGCCCCCAGCGGCCTACTTGCTTGACCCACAAATGTCGGAAATGAATAAAACATTGTACAGGGAGAGTCCCCGTTTTTGTTCACCCATCCCTTTATAGAAAGCTTAAATTAACTTATCCTGCAGGAGCTAGCCTAAATGCTATTATGAATTTTAAAAAGATAAGATGAATGCCCCCTTTAAATGAAGTGAGCCTTTTTTAGATTGAGTCATAAAATTATTTAAAAGGAAGGAAAATAATGTTACCTTCAAACTGAGAAAGGAATAAGGGCACATAGCACACAAAGTAGAGTTATCTTATTAGTATTGTAAATAAAACACAAGATTTACTTTTTAGTATTACTTAAATTACAATAAACTTTTAAGTAATGAGTAAAAGACTGACAACTAAAAGGTTTGATGTTACATCCTAAAAATCCTACCTCAGTATTATTTAGAACAATTCCCTCACACAGGAATGTCGTTTTATTTATATTTGTAGTGTGTGATACAGACGCTACAAAAATGTGCTTCAAACTCTATGTAGAATTATTTATTTGAAAAACAAGGAGAACGTACTAAAGATAACGTTATATAATTACATCATATAAAACGCGATTTTATGGAGTTTCAATCGAATGGTTACGAAAATGATTTATGATCGTGATTGGGTTCTATTTTCAGTTATATGACTGTTTATTGCAATATTACGTTCAACGGAAAGTTTCTTTATCAGTGAAAACCTTTCATACAAAATTTTCAATTATTTCTATTTCCCCAAAATCACTAAATTTCTGGATTTGTTTTGGAATTTTTCTCATTGCACAAACCAAAAAGCTCAACCAAACACCAAGTTTTGGCAAATAAAAAATTGGATTATGTTATGGCAACTTCCAATCCCTTTTGTGAAACTAAGATTTTCTCTTCGAATTTTCAAATACTTTGAAGTATTTCATTAAAATATTTATTTTATTTTTATACAAATTAAAATTACTATTTTGGATCTTTTTTATTATCAATTCTTTTTTTTGTATCTAATGGGGTTTTATTCTCTGTGAAGAGTTTTCGTACCAATAGCATTCATAAAATCTTAGACACACACACACATCAGAAACTTTGAACAGTCATTGTGGTAAATTGCTATCGACTGAAAAATGCACCCTGTTGATATTTCAAAATTCTTTGCGAAGCAATCATCGGTTCCATAATCATCCACCATTCGCAAACAGAACAAAGGAATCCTCATTTTAAAATAAAATAAATGTAAAAAAAAATAAAACCTCGTGCTCAAATTCCATCCCAAATGACTGTTTTGCTATTCCGCCCTAGTAATGTATGCAATGAAAATACAGTTCGTAGGTTGCTTTAGACAGTGCCAACTTACAACGAGAATTTCCTCTCAGTTTTTACACCTGTAGAGACATTGTGGTTTCCTTTACTTCATTGGTGAAATGCATGATCATAACATTTACATTTAAAAGTGGAATTCCCGATTTACATGCTGGCTTATTCTGCATTCCGTTTAATCAACAATACTCACCATTTCAAAATCTAAAATTTCTTGATTCTGACCTGCGCGGCACTGAGAAATGATTGAGAATTTCTTTTGCGTTTTAATTATCAACAGTAATTCTCAGTGGGTCTATCTTTGTCATATGAACGGATTGATTGTTAAGACAGGATAACTCTTGTGTAAAAAATAATTCATAAAATCATGAACTCGTTTTTTATTAGAATATTGAAATTTTAAATTGACGAACTGATAATGCACATTGTCGTCATTAAATTAAAAAATATATATATTATTCCCCAAAGGCGGAACGATTTGCATTGTACTAAAGTAAATAGATGTTGTACTTAATACTTTTCTTGTTTCATCCTCGAAGTAAGGGATAAATGTGAATGACACAAAATTAAAATATCTGAAATGGATGAGTAAAGATGGTTGCGACAAACCCAGATTTTGAACGGCATATCTTGTACATTAAATCTCTTCTTTCAAATATTCTCTATTCATTATTGTCAAGTTATCCTTAAAATAAGCAGTAGACGAGTAGTCAAAGTAAAGTGCAATAAAGCTTTGGTTCTGTTTTTACTACAGATGCCTTTGCTTCGGTTCATAATAAAAAAATGTTCTCTTCTTGATGAATAATCAGCCTTGACTTGTCTTGTCGGTTATTCTAAAGCAATTTCTCATCTAAGAAGGGATACAGAAAAATATAATTGCTAATCTAAAACTGTTACAAGAAATTTAAAAATTTCGGGATTTCAGAAAATATTGAATTTTAATTACAACAAACCATCTATGACTTTTAACTGAATATTTTTAATAAAATAACATGTTTATCTCCTCTTTGGTCAAAAATAAAGAATTTAAGAAAAAGTGTAATTGCATCAGCTATGTTTTCTGCATTTAATCTAGAATCCATTTAGTTAAGTCTGTCGTTACATGCAAGAAAGAGTTATGATTTTTAAATCATTAATAGTAAATAAAGTTAGCACCAAACAGAAGTAATAAAAAGCGGTTAATAGCCTGGTTTGGCCAATATACTAATTAAATGAAATGTTCTGATAAAAAAAACAACCTACCCCTCTCAGGGAAATTAGTGATAAGTTTGTCATATTCAGAGGGTTTCATTTTATAGATTAGTGATGAGTTTTTCCCTTCTCATACTTGTTTCCCACTGCCACACATACACTCTCACTAAAATTTTGTTTTTTATACCCGGAGTTATATTTTCCAATTTCTTTTTGAATTTGTAGGTTTGATGAATTGGATCGTGATTACGATTCCAATGTAATAAATTATAACCATGGAATATTAGTGTTTGAGCCTTTTATATTATACTAGCAGCATGGCCCGACGTTGCCCGTGCTTGATTCAAAAATCGTACGACTCATACAGTAATCGCTATCACTTGACTTAAAATATTTTTGCCCTTCCTTGCCTTTAAAGGAGTGCCCTTTGCCGTTCTGATGTTGCTACATGCCTTACTTCTTGCCTATCTCACACTGCGATTAACATTAAATCTGTTACGAAAAAAGAACTAAACAAAATGAACACAAAACGATCAGCTTTAAAAACGGACTCGTAACTGGAAAAACCGAATGAAAAAAGAATGTTAACAACAAATACTTTTTCACACCCAACCCAGTTCTGCGGAATCAGAATCAACGTTGAGTTTAAGCTAGCCAATGAGCCAAAGTTCCATGCAGATTAAAATTTTTCCCACTTGTGACGAATGCAGCTATCGATTTTTTTTTTTTGCATGCTTGCATGCTAGGATGCTAGTTAACATTCGTGTCAGTCAGCTGTTGGCTCTCACGCTGGCCAATAGAATCTTCCTGACTATTCGTGGCAGCCAGCTATAGGCTCTCACTCTGGCCAGTAGAAAATGTCCGCAAACTACATGAAAACTGCCGTAGAAGCATGAAAAAATCGATTATTTCCACTATCGATGGAAGTTGGGAAATTCAAAGTCGGTTTTGGCCTTGCCACCAACTTGGAGCATGTTCATGTAAATTTTGGTGCAAATCCGTCGAAAATTGCGGCCATGCATTGGTTACACACACACACACACACATCCTGTCTTATATATATATATATATATATATATATATATATATATATATATATATTAGATCACTGCCCGATTAGAAAATTAAAAATTTTACATACTGAGAAAAAACATTACTCAAGTACATAATCCAGTCTCCCATCGTTTTACAAGCAGGTAGATGCCTTTTTCGAAGAAACGTCGTGTTTTTATTGGAAGAAAGTTGTGAGGTAGTTTTCAACTGACATTTGTCATTTAAACTGTTCTGAAGAGACTGGAACAAATGAAAATCCGAAGGAACCAAGTCAGAATATGACGTGTGCTGGAAGATTTATCATTTCATTTCTTTATAATTCTGGATGGTCTGTTTTGCTTTTTTGTGGTGGAAAATGACACTTTTTTGATTTGCAGTTATTGTTTCGCCGATTGGAAGAGGATCAAAGTGAATACTTTTGCTGCAATCGCGCCAAGCTGACAGCAACACCTTCCCTGGGTGCAATCCCTCTTTAGCCATGGATTCTGAACAATCAAAACCTTCTTTCCAACTCCGTTTGCGTCAGATGTCGTCATAAACGACCCATTTTTCATCGCCTGTGACAATTTTGTCAAAGAAAAACTCCTTTTCGAGCTTGTTCTATTCCGTCAGAGAATGTGGCATCCACGTGTCGAGTTTGTAAATGAACCTATCTCTTTAAATATTGAAAGGCAGTTGAATTATCGATTTTCAAAAACTTCTGTTTATTCTCCACTGTGGTAAGTAGAGAGTCTTCATAGGTGTCAGAAGGTCGCCCGCAGTTTGGTTTAGGTTAAAATCACTCTGACGAAATCTGCCAAACCACCTTTTGGTGGTGCGAAGAGCTAGAGTACGTTTCAAATAAACTTTCTGAATTTTTTATCTCAGCTCTAACGTTTACCCCTTTCTGAAATACATAGAACTTAACGTGGCAACAATGCAATTTTTACCTTCCATCTGTAAGGCATTAATTTGTGGACAAAGCGTCAACATTCAACAGAGTGTGACTTGCAATTGAACGATGCAAGGTTTCAATCTAGAACACACCAGAAATCGACACCAAAACAAGCACCAATGTCAAGTTGCGGTCATTTTATATTGACAATGAAAATCGGACACAAACTTTTGCAATAATCTGAGATTATATATATATATATATATATATATATATATATATGATTTATCAGTGCATATATATATATATATATATATATAAAAGTGGACATGGAAGTCAGCACTTAGAGGCGACAGTCTGTTTCATGCTAGTGCAATCGTCTGACGATTGCACTAGCATTAAACAGACTGTCGCCTCTAAGTGCTGACTTCCATGTCCACTTTCATATTTACACACGCTCTATCTCTGATATTGAGCACTTTATCCCATAAATATAGCACACTTTAAGACTATATTTCTGCATATATATATATATATATATATATATATATATATATATATATATATATATATATATTGTTAAGAAATCAAAGGAAAGTATTTGTCAAAATTATCAATCAATGATGATGATTTGAAGGCTCTGGTGTAAAATAATCGAAATGCCTTAGTCAATAGTCACAGTAAAATTCAAATGAAATAAAATTATTCAGTCATGATTGGGAAAAATACTCATTTGAATTGAATGAAAAACAATTAGACGTCTGAAATATTGCATGAATCCTGTTCAACAATATAAAATTGGTCCGTTTTTCGTAGAGAATAAATTGGGATGACAAATGAATGCTGTAACAATACTAATATTGAGAGAAATGAACCTAATGGTTGGATGCAAATGAGGATCTGAAACATCAAGTTAAACTTTTCTAGTTCCCATGCGATATGATGAAAGAGAACCTTAGGCCGGAATTTATTTCACAATGAAAGTCATATTAGCCAAAAAATGTTGATAACATTTTGAGCATATACTTTTATTTTTATGATAAATATAAGATGTGAATTTAAGCTTATGTCTGTTTTATTTTTTTAATTTACAATATTACATGTAAAATAAAATCTTAACGGTATTAAGGATGAATGTCAAAGAGTTCATATTAACATGAAAGATAATAAAATAATATATTCAAGTATGTAAGTTATTAGTATTAATAAAATATATTTATGCTGCTTATATCTCGGAATTTTGGCAAATAAATTATATTGCACTTTATGTGCCTAACAAAACATGACAATTCGAAAACAAATTATAATCAATATTTTTAATAAGGATAGTGACTATAATCTGAAACTCACACAGTATATTGTTAATATACGTATAGGTATATGCTGAAAATATTATCAACATCGTTTGGTTAATACAAATTCTATTGTGAAAAAATTGACTTTTAATAAAATCTAACATAATGTTAGACTATTGGTGGATTCTCGTTTTCATTCTCCCAAACATAAATGTTTATAGATATGAAGAGTAACTAGAAGTAATTCAACAATTCATACATTACGCAGTTTGATGAATTAGAAATTCTGTAATTCTGTTACATTTTAACATCCACCTTCGTGTTGTAAAGCGACATTTTGAAACTTAAATCGGTTGAAAAATGAGATTCTATTGCAAACTGTCTATTTCATCGACCTCCCTCTTATGCATTACTAATTTTAAGCGCGTCTATAACAATAATTTAAGCACCAGAATTCCCACCAGAATCCAATAGAAAAAAACTTTCAATTATTGATTCTTTGACTGAAGTATTCTTCACAAAGAGAATTGAAAATTTGTTTTCAAGATGGGATAAATATGTATAGGATAATATTTTAATTGAATAAATACTTTTTCCTGTGAATTTTTATGTAGAGCAGGCATTTTCGCAAAATGTTATTATCTCATCTTTAAGCTAATCTAAAATGATCTATAGCTGTGTGTATGTGTACATTGGACATTAGAAATCCATGTAATTAGTAATCTCTTAAGAGATTTTACAAATAAAATTGAAAAATTTTCGATCCTACTCACTTCCCAAAAATTGACCAAATCACTAAACATCAATTATTTTCTGAAAGCATTCTTAGTCGAACCGAGAACGTTTCAACACCTCCTCGTAACAACGGATGCATTTTTAAGTATCTTCAATTCTGAGTTAAAAAGTGTCAACTGATAACTGAAAATACTTCATTCTACGGTGAAACTAATAAAACTTTTGCATTTTGGTTTTCGTTGTGAGCAAGCCAAAAATCAAGGGAAAACGATTGATCAGCAAATTTGAGATAACCCACTCATTATACATCGACCTCTTTTGATTCGTTTAATCCGTACTTTTTATTTAATTGAATAATATTTGTACGAAATAAATCAACTGGTGCAAATTAAGAATGACTTTCTCGTCCTGAATCAACTAAATCAACTAGCTCAATACTGTAGTATTAAATGTAAAGTGGAGGTGTCTTGAATGCCATCACATGCGATAATATTTGATCTTTGTTTAATGTTAACAGTCCCAGGCAAAAATAGGTAACCTTTTTGTCCTATAACAATAGACATCTCAATGATTTTTCTGAGATTAATATACAAATGGCAGATTCGAAAGGAGAATTAACACAGATGTAAAAATGTTCTTATTTCCTGCGGAGAGGAAAAAAGCACAAAGATATTTGCCTGCCTCTGACGGATCCTTATTTCTTCCCCAGGTGTGAAATAGTGTATTTGGGTGGGATCTCATGCAAAGGTCACGTGTCACTTTCACTTCCTGCTCATATCAGACACTCTTGATACGTTATTCGCAATAATCGATAGTAAATCAATAACTGATCGATAACAAAGGTCTGGAAAAGTGATAACTTCATCATGTACATTATTTGAGGTAGAAATAAACAATTAGCTTCTGTGAAGCTCCCCTTACAGACATATACAGACACACGAATTATTTTATTTATCTTTGTTTACGTGTGTGTGTATGTAGTTACAGTGTACGTTTCAACATTTTTACATAATGACTTTCATACGAGTGTATTTGATCTCAAGCCGACCTCCAATTAATGCCATAATATACTTGCATTCATAAACTCAGCATTATTTTCTTATCTTCATGATGATTGCTGGCAGTTAACGATGAACAAGAAATATTCAATATTAGTTTAGTTAGTAAACGTAAACAGAACAAAAAACAAAGATTCGTTTGTCTTTTTTCGCTTTTTTTAGTCAGACATGCGACCTTATCGAATTTCAAGTGAAGTTTTCAAAACAAGCAATGTTCAATTTCTTAGACACAATTATAAGTGACATGAGCCATTTTGAAGGAATTTCTTTCTCCATCCTTTTTCTAATCACTGATATTTTGTTTTTGCAACTATGAACATGAGAAATATTTCAGAAGTGTGAATTTTGTATTAGAAAACTTTGAAAAATATAACCACTTTGAATAAATTCTACAGGAATAGAGAAAATATGAGTAAATGGGGAATATTTATGATCATTTATGGGGATTTTATATATATATATATATATATATATATATATATATATATATATATATATATATATATATATATATATATATATATATATATATATATATATAAGGAATTTAGCCAAATGACAAAATATTGAGAAACATCTTCCTCATCTTACAATGTGAAATTATTCATTCATGACTAGAAACTGTTCAAAAGAGAAGCAAACTTATACACACATGCAAAAGACAAGTAAATAGTTCTAACCTCAGAATAACGTTAATCAGACGAATCTGCTATTTTATCTGCACGTCGTTTGTAATTACTGCACATAAACTTGACTGAGTAGTGAGTTCGATCCTCACTTGGTGCTTCCTACGTTCAGTCTTATTCCATGTCGAAGCTATGTTTAGCAAATCACTATAAAATCGGCAGTTAGAATGCTGTCCTATATTTTCTGTTTTATGTGCAGAGTTCATTTAGAGCGTGATCGATCGTGGCTCTCCACAACTTCCTATTCTACATAGCTCCAAACAAGGCTTGTGTCCTTAATCTTTCCCAGTTCATGTTCTACCGCCCATTTACACTTGATCACCGAAGTTAAGTAGTGTCGAGCCTGGTCAGTAATTAGATAGGGGACCGCTTGGGGACACCGGGTCCTGTAAGCAACCTCCTACAACCTGAAATATTTTTCAGCCCAATAAGCCGTAAAAATTCAATCCCAATTAGCCAACTGTATAGAAAATTTCAATTTTTTTGCTGATATCATGAAATAATAGATAAATATCTTGAAATATACGATTCAATTTTACGCAACAAATACTTATTTTTGAACAATTTTCTTCGCAGTTAAAACTAGCTTTTCTCCGTTAATAAAAAACGCTGAACATTATACAGTGAAAATTTCAGATACGAATTCAGCTAATAACTGTCAGGCTACAGACTTATTCATACAGACTTATTCCTACAGTCTTGTAGTTTGAAAACATTCATTTTCCATATGTACAGTAACTAAAGTTATATAAATTTATGGAACAACATATAAAGTTTTTGTTTTTGTTTATGAATATGTTTTGTTTATTGAATATTCCTACAATCCAAAATATGTTTCAGCATTAAATAATCCCCAAAGTGTTGATAAACAGTAACAAATAATGACATATCAAAAACTCCATTTACACAAGTTCGATAGGTAGGACACGCGCTGATTCATCCTCTATATGCTCTTTTTGTGTCAAATCCTCCAAGCCCGTTTTTCTCGTTATGTGTGTCAGAAATTTCAACTGTCTCTTTCTGTTTTTCCTTAAATCGTCTTTGTTACTCATGTGTTCCGGTCATGGTATTCTCAGTATCGTCTCCTCTTCATATGTGAGGAAGTTGGCCAAAAGATGAATGCCTCAACAGGTATGCAATGATAGAAACACTGCGAAACACTGTAACCGACATAGATAAAATGATAAAATAAATAACTGGTCCGACTTGCTCTTCAATAGGATATATAAAAATCAAAAAAGGGAGCACTCATAATGGAACAAAAATGCTTCAATGATGAAATGAATACACTACATCGGTGATGACAGAGTAAAACATGCAATATATAAAAACCTAAAAGGCCCTGTAATAGTAAAATCGGTAATGACCAACATGAACAGAAACAAAGCAGCAGGAAAAGTTGGAATTGTAACAAAAATGCTGTCAATCTTAAATGATTTCGAGATTGGCGAGTTTATTGAAATAATGCATAAAATATATGACAATGGTGAAATACCGGAATACTTCAATAAATCTATCTTCATAACTATAAAAAATAAACCTTTTTCAAATAAATGCGAATTCCATCGGACAACCAGTTCATTTGGATTCTAATTAATAGATCTCGTAGCAGAATTAGACCTGGAATAGAACAAGAACTTTGTTTAAGACACTGGAAGAGGAAATAATATCAGAGCGAGCAATGCGCATACCTGTGTTTCACAGATTACATAAACGCATTTGATAAGATGCGGTACAAAGAGCTATTTGAACTGCTAGGGAAATATTATAATAAAATGTAACATCTAGTGGGAAGAAACTACCTGCATGTGGATAGAAAATTGGTTAACAACAAAAAGAGGAGTAAGACAAGAATGTGTTTTCTCACCTGATTTATTTAGCCGTGACAACGTGACAATTTCTCACTGTGTGGGAAGAGACACGAAGCGATAAAGACGTGGTTCTGCAGACGGCTACTGAAAAGATGATGGATTTAACATGCGTGAAGCCTGGAATCTTTTTAGGAAAATGGGAAATAATAAGACAGTTCTACTTAAAGTCAGAAAGAAACAGTTGAAACTTCTGGAACATATAATGAGTAAAAAAGTATTGGTGAATCACAATTGACATACAGAGATAAAAGGGGCGAGTAATTCCTGAAAGAATTTGTGTGAATGTATGAAAGAGCTGGAGAAAGTTCAAAAGTTATATAAAGCAACAAAATATAGGAAGTTGTAGAATCCTGTGATCGCCTACATCCTGAAATGAGATTACACGTAATAGGAGACTATATTTATTTCTATTTTCTTTTCCCAAATAAAATTATGTTCTTTTTATATTAGTTTTTGCTTCTTTTCTCGTATGAACCCCCCTCCCCAATAACCGCTACATCTGTTTTTAATGTTGTCTTTTTTTCTGATTTTTTAAAATTTTGTTTTGGCGTCATTCTATATTTGTCGGCTGGATGAAATTAGCTCTTATGGTTTCCTAGATATTTTTTCATTTTCTTTTTTTTATTTAGTTTTCGACTGTGATTATTAAAACAGACAAGGGATAGTGTCAGAAAATCAATTTATATTTTGAGATAAATTATCTCTCTGACTGAGCTTGTTTCTTAAACGAGTACATTTCCAATGATTTTTTTGTTTTGGTTTGCCTTTAAGAACAGAAATTTAGTAATTCAGTAAGTCCTTCTCATAGGTAGTAAGTGTTGTTTGTACACTCAAACGCCTTTATAAATTATTTCAGCTTTTATTATTTCTGATTTTGGTTAGATTTTTGAGCCAAAAAATGGAGATAGAAACTCTGAGCAAATGTTTCCTAGTTATATATATATACTGACGGAAAATAAAATTGCTTCACTTTAAATATGTATTTCAATTTATTTAAGATTGACTGTACAGGTAGTGTACCCGTTAACTGGTCCCATCTATATGTATACATGTTCCAAAATAAGGGTTGTATCAAAAGTACTCAGAATTTTACATCCTTTTGGGCGCTGACAGATGCTATCATGCATGGAATTTTACATGTGAGAAATACCATCCTGCGTTGAGTTGTAGAGGAGTTAATTAAATGAGTCAAGCATCGTAGCATCTTGGCCCAGACATGTTCAATTAGAAACAGGTCTAATAATCGGACTGGCTATAGAATTTGTCGAATATCTGGCAGAGTATGTTGAGTCGCATGGGCATCATGTGGGCGGGCAATATCCTGACTGAACAGAACATCTTTTTTAGTGTTATAGAAATGACACAGAATCCGTGTTCCTGTTCAAAGTCATTTCCACAAACACGAGCGACAGTTGTAAGTTATGGTACTCCAATATATGAGGTTAGGCCAGTTTATCGTGAACGAATACACGGTTGCAATTATAGCTATCCACATCTACATCACACACGAAACAACCATCACGAACAAGGACGCATAAACCTGCTCTCATTACTGAACACTGCAGATCGCTATTTGATCCCCGAAATGAGTGCCTCACGACAATACTGAAGACGTGGATTGATGGTTTCGTGACCTTAGTAGAAATCTGGCTAGAGACATGCATGGTTTAAATCCTGCTTCATTAAACGAAGCCCGACGTCCTCTGTTGACAATCCTGGGACCGTATTTGCTCAAATCCGTGCTGTGATTACATCGCGGCCTGTCACTATTTCTCTATGACTTGATATTGCCGAGTGCTTCAACTTCGTGACAATTCAAGAACATGATCTTCAATTAGATATAAAGTACTTTCTGTTACAACTAGTATTAAAGTAATAATGAACTAATAAAAAGTAAGAAGTTGCTTTGCGTTGGCACAATGATTCTTTTCAGTTAGTTCTCAGTAATGCATTCGGTCTTCACTGGGTGTTTTACGCATGTGACATTGTTTGTGTATTAAACAAAGGTGAGCAAATATTAATGTAAGAATATAATAGTTTGTGGCTAACTGCTGGACTCCAATGACTGACAGAACTTCTCCTTTTAACTTAGATAACCTGGACGTCATTGGAAGATCCATCAGAATTTCAAACTCTCATAGAAGATTGTTTTATTCACCAACTCCATTTAGAATAATCTTTCTCACTGTCATGCCTATTTTTGTACATCAGCATGTTAATTTTCTGCATCCTCTTCTAAAATTATTGACAGTTTCGATTCTGTTTCTACACAGACGACGTTTAATATTTTGTTGTACCATGTGTGATCTTGATCTTGATTTTGTTTATTCGAATACGTTTGCTCTTGGTTGCTATTTTTTAGTTCGTTTTTTTTTCTTCATAATTTTTTTTTTGCGCAGCCATTCGCATGTTTTTCCTCTGCAAATCTTTATTTGCTTTTTGAAATTTCTATGAAGATTTTTACTTCCAATTTTTGGTTTCTTGTTTTTTTTTTTCTTTACTTAGATTTTTAACCTAACGTGACCTTTTTTTATTATTTCTACTCTGCCTTCTTGCTGCTATAATCAATGTCTTATGACTCCGCCTTCTTTAAACCTCCAATAATTTGGTAAGCGTATCAACGCAGTCGTTATTAGAAACAACTCATTTTTATGCAATATAAGAGCTCTATTCACATCGTATTTGGGCTTCAAACGTTTAGATAACTGGCTAATTTTATAATATTATAATATTAATAAATCACCAAATGGTTAGAAATAAAAGCAAGTAGTTATTTTTTATATAGAAATAGCCTTATTCGCCTTTCTGGTTACTTTGAATAGAGCCTCCCTATCACTATTACAACCTCAAATCCCTGCCTGTCGCCAACTTAAAACAATACATTCTACGTTTATTAATTAATTTATTTTGTTTTTTTTGAGGTGGTGGTATTTTCTCAAAATTTTGCCACAAAAGTATATGAGATTCCATATAAGGGTATTAATTTCATTGCGATTTTGTAAAAATGTTTCCTTTTAGTTTAGAGAAAGGAAATCTGTTTAATATTTCAATTTGAATACAGAATTACTTTAAGTCAGTGTCGCCAATATACGAATGAAAAAAACTTATGATCTGAATTTTATTCATCTAATTCATCTTGATCATTCACAAAAGTCAACTGAAATCGGATTGATTAGTTGCAACTCAAACAGGACGCCAAATAGTAAATGCGTTAGTAATAGTAAATGATAAATATCTTAGTGAATAAAGGCTGAAGTTAAGATGTATTTTCTCCCGAGAAAGAATATTTGTAATTTCTGCTAAATTAGAAATATTTTGAAAGGATGATGGTAAATTGAAACGAATCAGATATGAAGTTTTTATTTTATTATGTAAGATCAATGTTGTCCGCAGTGGTAACGATAGCGCATTGCGTCGTTCATCTGTTGAAGCGTTGTACAAATGTTAAAATGAAAATTGTTTTGCTTTCAGGTGTGTTTCGAACGTCGATGGATGCGCGGTGTTATACGAATTGTAGTAATCAATAAAAATGCAAGCAAGGAACTAGACGAGAACAAATCCGTCGTTTGGAAGGTATTATATGAGACAGTAAACTGGAACAAAGAAATGCAAAAGAAAAATATATCTTATCCAGTCACGATTTTATTCAAACTTTTTTGTTGATAGTCAGTTGAAAATAGAAAGGATAACTGAGAACAAAAGCGTAAAGAAATGGAATAGTATTATACATTCATAATAATTCCTGATAACAGCATGAAATGTATTTTTCTTTCTGATTTCTGGAAAATAATATAAAAGTGTTTAATACAATGGATAACATTGAGATATACAGAAATGTATTTAACTTTTAATCGCGACATCATAAAACTGGAGATATCAGGATAAAATATACGTAGGTAATTACAATATTACTTCTGAGCACATATGTCATAATCGTAATAATAGTGTTCACAGATATGAAAATATATTTATAAGCTCAAACATGTTTAGATTACTTGGCATTTCTTGAAACAAAACAATTTCTATGAACGATATTAAAGACGTATTTATTTTCCAATCGCAAAGTACTCTGGAATAATGCTTGCACACCAGCTTAATAGCCTCTTGTTTACGATAAAAAATTAGCAAATAACCTAAATATTAATTTTGGTTGCGTTCACAAATATTGCAGCAAAGAGTCAGAGAAATATCAGAAATGTGTTAATTTCTGTTTGGATTTTCAAGACATTCCTTTCCATTTTTTCCGAGATGGGAATGTAAGACTTATTGCTTTACAATAAAAGAAATGACAGATATGAACAGAACTTGACTTGATTTTAAAGATAAACCATCTAAATTTTAAAGATTAACCGTCAAAATCACCGTGAAACTCCTGAAAATGAATTGGATTCTTAGTCATTTTATTGTAAAATTTAAGACGAGAAATAAATATAAATTAGATAAGAAATAAATTATATTAATAATAAAGAATATATGTTGCTATTATATTTGTCTCTCACTGTTTTTCAACTTCGGCTTTACAATTGCATTTTTGTTAATTGGACAAAAACTATCAAGATAGAACAGACTTTCCATTACCAGCAAAAATAAATGTCAAACAATATTTCCTATACGAGGTTTGCATAATCTAATAAATTTATAAAGAATACTTAAAATGGCCAACGATTAAAACAATTTAAAGAAGCCAGACTTTGTGGGTGAATGTGTTTATATATGGTTTGTTCGTCTGTTTATTTCTTAGTAACATTCAAATGTTGGTGTTATAAAAAATCAATTTAGTTAGGAGGGCAATAAAGGAATTTTGGAACTGTAATCTCTCCCTGAATGATATTATCGATATATCATCAATATTGTTAGATGAGTCAATTGGCTTGTACTAGCTTGCTTGATACACTGACCTCTCGCAAATAGAAAAGATAGTCATAGCAGGAAAAGCATCAATCCTCTGTTTCAGGAGTCTGGGGTCACTCTTTACTAGAGATTCATCAATACTGAAGAAAACGGAACTAATTCTAATGCTGCCTATCGGAACAGACACATTCAACAGCATTACTTGTTCATTGAATTAGTTCGAATGATAAAATGTCACGGACTGTGTTTTGTTTCTTTTCGTATATTCTTCAAGTTGATGTTCTGTCAAGCTTGAGTGGTTTCTATGCAGTTTTCTTTTCTTTTGTGGCATCTTCCTGGATGTAAAGTATTTTTTCTTTCACAATTGTTTTCTATCGACTCCATCTGCTCCACTGAATGGATATTGGGAAAAAATCCAAGCAGTCATGTGCCGCACCTTTTTCTATTTCAAAAGATTCGTTGACCTTGTCTAAATTGCACGCCACAAATCCATATTGAGATAGTTTTATCTGTCAGCCACCGCGAAGAAATTTCATTTTTGAAAACATGTTTCCTTAAACTATATTTATAATAAATTGACGTTTACAAGAAAAAATAATTTTCTATTTATTTTATGTTTAAGTTTAAAACTCGATAATGTTTTATCTTAGTTTCATGCAACTATAACAACTCGCAAAACAACTTATAAAGCAAACTATTTCCTTTTTTTATGATAATATAAATTCTGCGATCTTTCTAACGCAATCTATGAAACAACCATATCTAATATTTGAAGAATGCCGGGATTCTCTTAAAATGAGTCGGGTGACAAAATCTGTATTTCAGTGGCTTTCCTCTATTTTGTGCCCATGACATTTATTTATATCATGTGTACAAAATCCAGTGAATTACTGTCCCTACTGAATTGTCTCTTACCCTATCTCCATAAAACAGATTAAATTCACTATTTCCTTGGATTCTATCAGCTTTTGTTTTTCTATTATAAACATTACTTTAAAATATAAATTTCGAAAGGAAGTGGATTTTGATTCGAAGAAAAAAAATAGAAAGTAAAAAAAATGTGCTTAGACAATTAAATAATTGTTACAATATTTCGTTCAACTTGTTTTTACTTTTCGATATCCTTATAAATTTCTTGTTTGTAATTTCAGGAGCGGTTTATTGGAATTATAGCTACAACTTCAATTTTAGAACCTTTACGATTATCTTCAAAGCAGAAGAATCAAATCATAGTTCTTCTTGTGTTAAATACAGCTTTGTTTAATTATATTAAACTAGCCGAACGCAATTATTTTATCCTTGTAAATTAATATAATACAATCTGGAACATTAATTTTTTCCTTGTTAATTTTTATCGAAATTACATAATTTAATAGCTTCCGTATAGTTTGGTTTTATAAAAAAAACTTGCTTGAATAAAAAAAATCTTAATTTTGTGAAGTTAGCAAGTAAATATATCATTTATTAAATATTCATTCCCGTTACAAAAATGGCAAATATTTAAATTAGTTATCGCTTCATACATTCCGATATAAGTTGATGAAATGACTATTACGTTCAGCAATGACTATTACATTCAGCAATCATAGCCCTTATAAATGTTGTTCATTTATCTTAATTGTTTTTTTGTCGCCAAAATGTTTTCCTTATCATAGTAAGCAAGTTTTAACGAGTGAATGAATCATTAACCTCAGTGACTTCATTTAATGAACGACAGGAAAATCGCTTAACGCAAAGTATTAGTCATTATATAATTTAAATAATCTGTGAGAAAAAATCTATCATCTTCAAATAATGCCCTTACTCTATTTCTTAACGAAATATTAACATTCAGTAATTCTTATTTTGTTGAATTTTATACTTTGATTCATTCAAATTTTAAATTTGATTTAAACCAATGAATTAAAGAAAAACTGCAATATTAAATTAACAAAAACCCAAGCTTTTTAAATTATGTGAAACCTTCAAACAGAAAAATTAATAAATACATGCTTTCGAACAAGCAAAAATTCTTTTATAAGAAACTGTATTGAATTTTATTATTTTAACCTTATTTTAAAAATAATATTAAGAGGAAGTTTAGTTGAGAATAAAAATGAAGATTAATAATAGAAGAAACTTAATGCAAGACAATAAATAGACCAATATCGCAGATAAGATGAAAATCAATCCAGTCCTTTGTAGAATCTAGAAAGCATTATAAAAGCGAATCGATTAAAAAATGAACAGGTTTCTAATACAAACATTTTCGGAAAATGTGTAAGCTAAGAAAAGAAATGTCAAAATATTTAATCCATCTGAAGCTGTAATAAATTAGCTTACTAATATTAATTATTGTGGCTGAGAAATCTCTAAGACATGATTTTGAAAATAAATTTATATATGCTAGCTGTAAATTTGATTCATAAAGATAAGAAAAAATCTGAATCATTTATCAGCTCTTTGATGATGGTTATAATGTAAAATTTTCCAAGTGTCTTCATTCAATATTAAATACGTACGTGTAAATGTAAGAAATATAGGACTAAAATTTCTTGATCCAACTCACTTTCCTAATTCTCAGTGTTATATCGTAATTGGAGTAACAATAAGTTGTTTGGTTTTTATATTGGCAAGAATCAGTTTGCAGGACTGTTGCGCTTATTTTTCATTTGTTGCAAATCATTGATTGAACAATTTGTTTAAAAAATCTTCCAAGTTCCTCTTCCTACAAAAAAGAACTCCATAATAAATCCATAAGTGTATGATACAAACATTGGTTGACAAGTTTACTTCATAGTTAACTTAAGGAGTGAATTAGTTTCCAGTGGTGTGGAGAGATTCAAGTTGTAGCATGGGCTGGGATATCTTCCAAGGTATTAACTTTGGAAATTCATGACCTAGTTTTCTTTGATTGCCGAATATTCGGTTAAAAGAATTGTTGTGATATTAAAGATATCCAAGGTTCGCATCGTGTTTAATATTCATAACCAGTTTAGTATCGAGGAGTTACCAATTATGTGAGTGCCAAAAATTCTTGAATGCTGATCAGAAACTATATTTAGTGGATACCATCAAGTTGATTTTGCATTATTTTCAATAATATAGTGATAAATATTTCTAACATCTTAACATTGTTTATGAAACTTTGTTACAAAACATTGATATGGAAACTAAACAACATCTAGTGTCAGCATATGATTTATGTACGATTGGAAAAATTCAAAATCCAAAAGTCCACAGGTAAAATCATGACCACGATTTATTTGAACAAGTAATTTTCTGTGCTAATTAAATATGCGTTAAAAGGAAGCCATTGACAGAAGCTATGTAAAGTGGTTCCGGTTTGTTTTTGATTTTTTGTGTGGGGGATAATGCACTCATAGGGGTTTGGGGAGATGGATAATGTACTTGCGCATTGCGTTTTTTGAGTGGATAATGCACTTGCTTATAGGGTTTTTGTCAGCACCTGACTCAATGAATCTCGAGACCTCCTGCGCCTCCAGCTGGTTGCTGTTTTATTTGTGGAACAGGTTCGTTACAGTGGAGTTGGTTGCCTGCTCCCGCAGTCAAAGCTCATTCCACGGGTGATCCTTAATTACCGATGTTACTTGGTCCTGAATTGTATCATGTCTACTGTTGCCATGACTAATCCGATCAATGCACTGGAATATAATCTCGCCGCATTCAATATATCTGAAGCTGCCATCCAGACAAAATTAACTCTGCCCCATTCCACTTCATGTTTGCCATCAATGTCATTGGCACATCCGTTTTTCAAGGCACTGGTGGAATATATGTATGCACAACTTTAATGCAAGGAAAACTACTTGATGAGGATATTCCTACTAGTTTAAAGTGGTCTGTCAACAGCTGTTTTCTATTTTCTGAATTTCTGATGGAAGACACTGTCAGTAACTGCATCTGCAAGAATATGTTTGCTTATTAGTATCATGGGGCACCATTAATGAATTGTCTTGAAAATTCCTCCTTTGGCAATGTTATCTCCATTTTAATGAGCCTTACAAAGCTGTTTGTTGGAGCACCTGAAGGCCTGTCAACAGGTGAACCATTTCTTATTCATAAACTCTTGCAAGTCAGGAAAAACTGACATCCCTTTTATGGAAGTGAAATACTACCTGAAGTCATCACATTAGCTGAGTAAGCCAATCGGATCCAAATGTTGCCACTCTCTATTTAAAAGCATTCAAATATCATTTGAAATTGGGTCATTACGAAGAAGCCTACAATGCAATTGCTACAAATCCTGACCCATCAAGCCGAAAAGATTGCTTAAATCAATTATTAATTGTTTTGTGTGATTGGAAACAGCTGCAAACTTTAATACAGTTTACTTAGATTGATCTTCAAGAAGAGATGATATCCATCCCAGAGAACCGAGCCAGACCTGCTGACCTTTCATCACACAACTATTATATTATTTGTATTCCATATATGTATCAAGAAATAATTTCCGAAGAGCGTGTAATGTGATATATGAACATGGTTTGCGCCTTGGCCAGGAGTTACCAGGAATTCGATGTCTCCAGCGACAAATGCAGTGTTACCTTGCTGTCATGCATGCTCTACGGTTGGCGAAGTCTGAGTATGATTCGTCATCCGGACATTATTTGGATGGAGAAGAAAAGTTGCATTCAATTGTTTCTAAATGCAGCTTGGGCATTGTTGTATTGCCTGATCTTGAGAATGAATACCTGTTAGTAGATGCTTGTTTATTCTTATCAAGAAAGATGCTAACCTTCTCATACCTTCAGTTGATGGCCAGATGTAATAGTCGGTAAGCTGTTCAGTGTTGGTATATTTGACAGAGCCATAATGATCTGCAAATCTTCTAATCTCAAGTTGAACACAGTCTTTGAAAATATTGCACTGAGGTGTGTCACTTTGGCATAGTACAACGTGGAGGGCATAAATGTGGTGAACAGAATTAAAGCTGCCGAGGACTGACTGAAAGAAAATGAATTTCCTCGACTTACTGTTGCTAAAATATATCGTGCTTCTGACCAGGCCTGGCTATCACTGAAGACATACCTAGACAAATATGAAGAGCTAAATGGATGCGACCATGGGGTGACTGGAATCAAACTACTCTCTCTAAAGACCTCTGTACCCCTACAAGGCCTTGGATTTTCCAGTATTGCTTTTGTAGATAGGTTTTGACAAACTTGGAGAAGCTGTTTGTCTTGCACTTGAGACAGTTATGGGTGTATTGCAAGGACAAGGTAATCAATTTTACAATCTTAAGCATGATCGTCTTACAATATAGATGTCTATAACAAGTTTAGATCAAACGAGGAAAGCCTAACAGAATGATAATGGTAGTTATAAATAGCTTTACAATCAATTAGACAAGAGTATCAAGAATTATCAGTGGAAAATGAATGAATGGGTGAGCTTCAACCTTCACAACTGCATCCATGGCCTGTAGAATGGTTTCAATACACATAAATACTTAAGCCATTCCAGCTATTGTTTATCGAAGGGTTCATAACATCATACTTTTCTAAATCACCCTCTTTATCTTTTTTAATATTTGAAACCCATCCACTCCACAACTTGTGCATCATGGAAGACTGACACAATTCAAACAGAGTTGCGTCACAAGGTTCATCAAGGTTCATCAAGGTTCATACAAAATAAAACAATAGTTCCAAGTCCGGTGGCAAAAACAAAGAGTACCTCAGAATTGAGGCAGATGGCTATACAATGAAGCTGAGAGGTAAGACTACTCCCAGCATTGACCATATGAAAGATTTTACTGCCCTTGCGCTGATCAAAGATGCTTCTGTAAATTATGAGTGTGCTTTGGATTTCCGACTATATCTGAAGTAAGTGGTATTTGGTCCGTGAATTTTATTTGGCCGTTGTAAAACAGGACGATGAACATTGGAAACAGTTGTAACTTTGCGTTGGAGTTCATGAAAATTTGTGCTTCCCAAGAGGGGGGTGTCCTGAAATCTGTACCGTACATAGCAGCAAAAAAGTTTATAATCCAAAGACTACTCCACCAGATCCAAAATATCCCCTGTGGTTCACCAATAAATGAACCTGTTGCTGACTGCAGAGTTGGGCTTGGTACTATCTTGATGGTACCAGATGTGTTAGAAACCTTAATGTTTTGTAGTGTGCTGCCAAATCCATCTATTATTTCTTTCCAGCTGGCCGCCAAGATTTTCACTGATATGATCTGCGATCAAACGAAGGCACTGACATATGGCGAGCAAATCAGTTACATTATGGCCTTCAGCCGAATCACCAATTGCCTCAAGGATGGTAGTAGCTGCATCAATTAAATACAACTCATTTATAAGATCACATGGACAGAAGTAAGTAAAGTGGCACTTTCGGTTGTAACAAACTAATCTAGACTGGCTATCAGCAAACGAACCAAGACATTTTGAATTGACCTCTTGATATTGTACACAACAGGAGTAAAACTTTGCCCAATGTTCCAGTTGCAGCTGGCAATATTTCGCATCATGAAACTGGTAGTATTACGAATTTCAGCTTCAACATCGTTAGTTACTTCTTTATGGTTGTCCATGATAATATTTTCTTGGAATGAACTGAATGTCTATAAACATATATGGGGTTTGAGAACGTAGACACAATATCCTATCTGGAGTTTAAGAACGTAGACCCTAGAACCTATCTGGGGCTTGAGTACGTAGGCCCCCGAACCTATCTGGGGTTTGAGAACGTAGACACCCTATCCTATCTGGGGTTTGAGAAGGCAGACGCTCGGCCTTATCTGGAGTTTGAGTGCATAGACCTCCGACTCTATTTGGGGTTGGTGTGCTTAGACCTCAACCCTATCTGGAGTTAGACCTTCAACCTTATTTAATAGATCTTGTTCTATTTGACTATTTCCTGCTTTCAAACCATAAGAGATGTGAAACAGATTAAATCCTCGAATGAATTGTAGATGCTACCAACGGCAGCAGAGCAGTAGCACAAGGCGCAAGCATTAGAAGCTTCTTTTCTTTTTTTTGAAGGATTAAATAAATTAAACGATATATCCTGTTCTTCGAACTGGTTGGTGAATATATTGAACAGCATATATATTTCATGTCTCTATGCTATTCCTGGTTTGGTTTAACTGATAACTTTTCAGAATCTCTTCGTATGTGCAAAGGCATAGATGCATGCATGTTTGTGGTTTGAATCAGTCTGATTAATCCTAATTATATGTGAATTGCATTTGAAGCTAAAACTATTATTTAATTCATTTTATTGACAGTTTTCGAGCTATAATTTTCTTTTGTTGGGTTCGAACTTGACTCGCCTTTTTCAGTGTTTATTAGTGTTTTCAAATGAAAATGTTTTATAACAATTATTAAAAAGAATTGTGTGTGATAGAGTGAGGTCATTAACAATTCAAGAAATCAGAAAAAGATTTATATGAATATTTTTGATTACATCTTTTTTGTTGCAAAAATGAACCGCGAAATAGAAACAGATGGCTATATCCGGAAGAGGTATGGCACGTGGGACTAAAACAATCTACCCCGGTGAACAAAATAAAGGGTTCAGTTCGAAATTCCAATCACCCGAAGAAGTCCGAAATGTCATGAAAAGATGAGGAAAATAGTCCGAACAATATAAATAGTGTAAATAATTGCGATATCTCATCACAAAAATATAGACAGATATTAAAATAAAAACATTTGAACTGCAACATATCGTATTTCATAAAAAACATGTATCTCTTAATGTGCTTAATATTAACAAAGTTAAATGGTCGCATAAAGTTAACATTATGGTCAGTAAAGCTAACATTAACATCTGAAAAATACAACATAATCTTTTGTATATGAGACACTTCACTTTACTAATAAGTTGTTTTTAGTTGTCAACCAAATAGATTTTTTCTAAATAAACATCCCATCTACTGAGAACGTGTGAACGTGATAGCTTGCATAATTTATTGTTCTTTATCACGTCATCGAATCTATTTTTTATAATTGAAAAATAAAAATTATTATGGATTAAAATAAATACGTAATCCATTAAAATTATTACTAAATGTGATATGGTATATTGCAGCTTCAGTCTATCAATTTCTATCACTGTTAATCAGAAGACTATCGACTTACACTAGATTTAAATCGGATTCGTGTATGAATTACTGTTTACTTTACAATTTCATTAGAAGAGGAAAACGAGAATTGTTTTCTAAAATAAGATTTTTTGACTTGAGTATTATCACAAGTACTAGAGACATTTTGCTATTTAGAACAAATTTACAAAAACAATAAAACCAAAGCTGAGTTCAAATCAAGCAGTCAATTATTCTCAGAAGGAGGTTCTGAGAATAATTGACTGCGTACAAATTTCTCGACAAATTCAATGTATAAGCACGGATTTTCTGAAAATAAATGGAAGGGTTGATCATGAATATGTTGCTATAAACAAATCAAGAATTCAATTATGGCGCTTTCCGGTTTGTTTTCATAATAAAGCATGCCCTGTTAGTGATTGTGCAAAAAATTTCAATGTCATTCGTGCAATATCTGTTCATGCAAGAAGCCATGTAGCCCAACTTAAATGTTGATTAAGTAGTTAAATAACGCTATCATTAACATGGCTTCTTTCAATGAAAAACCCCCGTGTTCTTATTAAAAGTGGGCGATATGACAGAAATACGAAGAGCACTAAATCTTAAGAAAACCATTCTGTATTTATCACCTGGAAAAATAACCAAATTAGATGAAAAAAATGCATCAAAAGAAGCGGTTTACAGAAACCGTCTCCTAGTGGATGTCTAATTGATGTCTGTTGGAAGTTGTTTGCAATTGGTTTCAATAATTTTCATAGGAAAATTACTGAAATATTAAAACAATATAATATTTGTAAAATGTGGAGCAGGAAAATTAATAATTAGTAACAGTATTGTTTAAAATTTAAACAGGGACGTAGCTTCAAACCCATTCACAAAATATATGTTCTGAAACCAGTATTTTAATATAAAGTATATCTTTAAAATTTCATAATTGTTTATAGAAAAATAATGCTGTAGTAAAATGAAATATGAGATTTGGCAAGAAAAAGGCGGTGGGGGGAATTCTCACCAGGACATTAATGGTTTCTTATAAGCGGTTTATATAAATGGAGGTAAGGAACGAGTTTCTTTAAATTCCTGTCACTTGAATATTTGGTCATTAATGACGCTTTGTGAAGTTGAGAATATTTTCAAATTTCATTGTTGATTCTTCATGGTTGATTTCTTTTCATTGTTCTCATTACTGACATTTAATATGACTATCATGAAAATCTTGCCCCTTAATTTATTCATTTTATGAAGATACAAAAACGATACAAATTTAAGACATATTTTATCATACCTGATAGAGGTTCATTTGATCAGAGTTTGGACAAATGGATTGAGGCGGGAATTTTTCTTTAATATATCTCATAATAAACACATACTCACACAAATACTGAAAAGAAAGCATTATTATAAAAAGTAATGTATCTGAGAAATACTAATGACAACGTAACAGAGTTACTTTCTCTTAGAATTCTTGCGATCATTCGTTTTTTGTTTGTTTTTTTAATGTTTTAACTCTTAGAATGGGTAAGCAGAAATTCTAATGGATAGGAAAAATATTTTAATCATGCTAACATTTTTAACTTATCTGTTAACTGATAATGACTCTATTTTAGTCGTTAATCTATATAATTTATTTTAAATTATTTAAGCTTTGTCCTTATAAGATTTAATATAAAAATAAACATAAAGAATTAACAAGGCACTTCGTTAATTTCTCTATAAAAGTTTCCCAAAAAGATCGATCATTACACATGAACTTTTATTCGCATTTAAATGACATTTTTACTTATAAAACTTAGTAAACATCCCATAAATTGTATTGATTGTGTAATGGTGTTCTCATTGTCAGAGGTAGATAAACAAAAAGTGATAAATTGTTTGCAGAAAGATTATTTTTTAATATTTTAATCGTTGACAAAACTAACCTGGCTACTGATCTCGAAAAGGACATCGAAAAGGAAATGGCTTGTAAACTTTAATGCCTCCAAAACGAAACTGCTCTCTTTTACCCTTCCTACCTCCCATCAGAATGACTGATTCCCAACTCATTGAGAGTGCCTCGTTACGCCTACATGGTCTCATGCTGTCCACTGACATGCGGTAGAATAAATACATTGAATCTATAGCTTCATCTACCGCATGGAAAGTAGGCTCTCTGTGTCATGCCAGAAAGTTTTTTTGATCTGAGTCTCTCCTTCAAATCTATAAATTAACCATCCGTCCTTGCATGGAATATTGCTGTCATTTATGGTCTGGTGCTCCAGCTGTACGTCTCAAGGTCCTTGACAAAATCCAGAGACGAATATGCAAGAAGGTAGCTACTTTGGATGGTTTCCGGACTACATGAATTTAAACGAGCTACCAGGCTTGAATCTCGGCCGCACCCTTTAACTGTCAAAACGGTTAAATGTAACCGTCTTTTCTTCTCAAACAGCTTTTTCTTCCGCACTTCATGTATGTGGAACTCCCTTCCCCTTACCTGCTTCCCCGATGACTATAATCTTTGAATATTCAAGTGCAATGTCAATCGACATCTGACACCCTAAGCTTGTTTTCCCGTCCTTCTCTGTACTCTTTCCTCAAACACGCTTCTGTAACCCCTTGTGTGCTAGGGGGAACTCCCGCCTTGCTTGGAGTGAATTGTTTTAAAAAAAGGTAAGTAAAATTTCTGAATTTAAAAACGGAATATATATATATATATATATATATATATATATATATATATATATATATATATATATATATATATATATAGGGGTTGGACAAAATAATTGGAACAGGCGCAAATTCCACTCCTATATTTCAAAAACCTATTATATTAAGAACTTTAAATAAAACCTTGTAATTGCAGGTTATATCTATTATAAATACGTTTATTTATCTAATTTAATCTCTTTGTTTTATTTATTTTTAGAATTTAGTCAAATTTAAGCTAAATGCGTGACCTCTCCGAGTTCGAAAAAGAGCAAACTGTTGGAGCTCGCATGGCAGGAGCCTCAATCACTAAGGTTGCTGAACTATTTTGTTTTTCAAGAGCTACCATATCAAGAATTATGACGCAATTCGAGAAACAGGGCAAAACCTCTAGCAACCATAGCAATTCGGGCCGGACTTTCAAACGTACTGACAGGGACCGACGTGCATTGAAACGCAATGTGGCAAAAAATCATCAGGCTACTGCGGCCAAAGTGACTGCTGAGTTGAATAATCATCTGAATATTCCAGTTTCTACTAAAAGTGTTCGTAAGGAAACCTCTTCTCTCCACTCGCAACATTCAGAACAGGTTGAAGTGGTGCAGAGATCACAATGCCCGATCTGCAGACCAATGGAAGCAAGTCATATTCTCAGACGAGTCCAGTTCTTCTCTTTTCCCAACTTCAGGGTGAGTTTATGTGTGGAGGCAGCCCAAAGAAGTTTACAACCCTGACTGCTTTCTTCCAACAGTGAAGCATGGAGGTGGATCAGTGATAGTTTGGGCCGCCATACCTTGAAATGCCTCGGTCCAGTAGTTGCCCTGCATGGTAGAATCAACAGCAAAGATTACCTGAACATTTTGGGAAATCATATTCATCCAATGGCCCAGACTTTATTCCCTGATGGTGACTGCATCTTCCAAGACGATAATGCTCCAATACATACCGCTCGAGTGGTTAAGAATTGGTATGAATAGCATGAAAGTTAACTAGAACACATGGAGTGGCCTCCCCAATCTCCAGATATCAATATTATTGAACATTTGTGGTGCATTTTGGAGCGACACGTTAGGAGCCGCTATCCTCCACCGTCGTCGTGTCTTCAAGAGCTGAAACTGGTATTAATGGAAGAATGGCTGAAAATTCCTCTGGATGAAGTCAGGAAGCTGTATGATTCCATTCCTAGACGTATTAAGGCTGTATGTGAGGCTAAAGGAGGACCAACTCCATATTAAATTTTCTTTGAATTTAACAAGTGTTTCAATTATTTTGTCCAACCTCTGTATATATATATATATATATATATATATATATATATATATATATATATATATAGAGAGAGAGAGAGAGAGAGATATATAGAGATATATATATATATATGCGCCGGGACATAGAAGTACCCAGGTTGCTATCTGGGGGCGCTTTTAAACCACCGGGAAAGATGCACCCTCAGTCTAGGAGAAGGAAAACTCTGATGTAAAACCTGAGGTCTGTTATTCATGCTATCTGTGGCAAACTTTTGAACCGATGGTGTGTTATCAGCAGTTTCAAGAAGTGTGGATGGTGCTACACAAGCCATCGCCACTATAATCAAGGCTTGTGTGGGTTTCGGGTAACTTAATCCATGTTTTAATAACTTATGTGTGTTATCATTAACTCCTACAAGCAAAGCAAGTCCAAAAAGTTCATTGGCGATAGTGTGATAGTGACGGGGACAGGCAAAGGATATTGCTGGGAGTCTCTAGCTGGATAACTGAACAATGGCAGGCCGATGGGTGATGCCCGTTCTAGCACAAAATCCGTGAGCAATTGTGCGGTTCGTGTCCTCCATCGGTGACAAAGCAGGCCTATTTAGGATTAGCACTGCTTTCCCCTTAACTGGGGTGGGGGAGAGATAAGGATCCCTAAACATTGCATGTTCACTTTAACCTTGGCAGCAAACTGCAATTGTCTGGGTATCCAATCACGCAGTCAAAAAAATTCGAAATACAACAAATTTTTCTTCGGATCTTGGAACGTGAGAACGCTTCAGGATAATGACTCTTCACCAGAGCGAAAAACAGCCCTTGTATGTCTTGAACTGAAAAAGTATAATATCGACATAGCGGCACTTAACTCGACTTGCGGACATATCACACTTGGCTGAGGTGAAAGGTGGATATGATTTTTATTGGAGTGGGAAGAGCGAAACTGAGCCACGTCATTCAGGTGTTGGCTTTGCCATAAGATCTGACTTAGCTCGTACTCTTCCATTGCTTCCTGAGGGTTTTTCTGACCGCATTATGACACTGACTCTAGAGCTGCAGCACGATACTCGTGCAGTTCTTGTTAGTTGTTATGCACCGACTTTGGCTAGCCCGGAGCAAGAAAAGGATAACTTCTACAACCAACTTCGGAGTGTTATCTCTGGGATTCGATACAAGGATAAAACTATCCTTATGGGTGATTTCAATGCTCGGGTGGGAAGTGATTTTCAGTCGTGGGGAGGAGTTCTGGGTCACCATGGTGTTGGACATATGAATTCGAATGCGGAAAAGCTTGATGCAGCGCTGGACTCTGTGTAAATCAGTAATGACATTGAATCATCCTGGAAGGCTTTGCGTGAAGCTACTCACTCAATATCTCTTGAGGTGCTCGGGTTCCCCGTCCGCATGCACCAGGATTGGTTCGATGAGAACAACCAAGAAGCCCTGCGTACAATGAAAGAGGCATGGTGGTCTGCACAGGCTACCTATCTTCAAGGAGCATTCGATAGGAAGGACTCAAAAGCCTTTTACGAAGGTATGAAGAAAGTGTTTGGTCCACAGGAAAATAGTCTGTCACCGGTTACTTCAGCAAATGGGGACCTCTTGACAGACAAGGCTGAAATTTTGAAACGGTGGAAGGAACATTTCGATAATGTCCTCAACAACACATCTTCTACTGAAGAGGGTGTTCTGGAATCAATTCCTCAACGTCCAGAAATTCAAGAGCTGTCGTTTTTACCAAACTTTCAGGAAGTTTTAGCAGCTATTAAACAAATTATGTCTGGGAAAGCACCAGGTAAAGATGCAATCCCACCAGAAATCTTTAAGTATGGTGGCACAAAGCTTGTGAAGAAATTGCTGGGATTATTTATCCAAATTTGGAGACAGGGGATGGTCCCACAAGACTTTAAAGATGCACTAATTCATCATTTCTACAAAAACAAAGGAAATAGGAAGACATGTGATAACCATCGTGGCATTTCTCTTCTTTCTATAGCTGGTAAGATCTTGGCCAGATTGATTTTGAACCGAATCATGCAGCATGTGGTTGATATCTACCCTGAGTCGCAGTGTGGCTTTCGTGCAGGTCGGGGCACCATAGACATGATTTTCTCCCTGAGACAGGTTGCTGAGAAAGTTCGTGAAAAGAATCAGGAGTTGTATATGGTGTTTGTAGACCTCACAAAAGCATCTGACACTGTAAACCGGGCTGCTTTGTGGAAGGTTTTGCGAAAGCTCGGTATACCCGAGAACATGTTGCAAGTCATAATATCATTCCATGAGGGAATGAAGGCTAATGTTGTTTCAAATGGTGAAACCTCTGATTCCTTTGGCGTCACAAATGGCACAAAGCAAGGATGTGTTATGGCCCCAGTATTGTTTGCCCTCTACTTTTCCGTAATGCTGAAACATGCATTTGCTGAGACCGAGGATGGTGTCAAAATTCAATTTAGGACAAGTGGTGACCTTTTCAACCTTCGGAGGTTTAAGGCCAAAACTCGAACTCGAACCAGTGTAATTCGTGACTTACTGTTTGCTGATGATGCTGCGCTTGTGGCTACTTCTTTTGACGAAGCTCAGCGCCCGATGGACAGATTATCTGCTGCTTGCAAAGTATTCGGATTAACAATTAGCATTACAAAAACTGAAGTTGTTCACCAGCCAGTCCCCGCACCAAAGCAAATAAGAGGCGTCAAGCAAAACCCACCCGTTCATGTTTTTCCCGAAATACCAATTCAAGTTGACGGACATAATCTGAAGTATGTAAAGAACTTTAAATATCTTGGTAGCAAAGTTAACTCAAGTGGAACACTGGATGATGAGATAGTCAATAGAATAGCAAAAGCCTCTAGTGCCTTTGGAAAACTTCGTCACCGAC